>NW_010585287.1:22934-97244 GCF_000705375.1 Tinamus guttatus
ATTCCTAAATCACTAAGCCTATTGATTGCACAGTGTTGGCCTCTTTTGAGGTCCATGGATTGCTACCAAGTTCCTTGCTAAGCCTCCCATATAACTTTGTTTTACTGTCATCTTGTGAAAGCTCAAAGTCATAGGATCTTTGCTATCACTGTTGTAACTGAAGAGCTGGCCCACTCTTCTCTCTGCATCTCCTGTGGGTGAAGGATAACCACAGATTTCTTCTTCTTTTGTCTCTAGAATGTTAAGTAGCTCAATCAAAGGCACAAGAATAAGCAAGTGAAAGATCGCTTGTCACAGAGACAATTATTTCAGCATCAGCAGAGGCTCTATAGGCTTTGTCTTATGAAGTTCATTCTTAAAAAGTTTGTTAAGTACTTTTTATATTCCTGCCATTTTCCTACTAAAACCAAGGTGGTTTCTTTATACTTCATAAGTTTTGAGGTGAAATCCATAGTGATTGAAGTCTCAGGGTAGCCTCTAGTAGATACTTTTTCATCTGGTTTCAGTTGGAGAGATTATCAGTGTAGAGGTCACATGAAGATGGATTCCAGGGGCTGGGCATAGGACATGGTTTAATGCACAGACAACAACTTTATTTTGGAATATACAAAGATTACCCTTTTTGGGTACCCCTTTGGATTCTGACCACTGAATTCAGAAAATAAAGTAAATATGACCTTGACAATGAAAGAAATCTGCATTTAATAGTAGGAATAATAAAGTAAATAGAGCAATAACAATAGTATTTGATAGTATCCAAAAATGGATACTTTGAAAAAAAAGTCTGTACTATTTTAAATAAGTTTTTATTAAAAATGGATACTTTGAAAAAAAGTCTGTACTATTTTAAATAAGGAAAACTTTCATTGGACTGAAAAAGTGTTAAACAATTAATGATGTGCTGGGGCCAAGTGCCTGCCAGACAGATTCTGTCTCTCCTAAGTTTTTGATGCACCAAAGTTGACCTTAGACAGACTTGCTTAATTTCAAAACTGCTCAAAAAACTTGCTAGGTTCTTGCCCTTTGGATTTGAAAGTTTCATGGACAGTTGTAGTTTTTTCTTTGAATGTGTGCCCAGAACTGGCATCGTCTGAGTCACTAATCAGGCAGCTCCAATTTAAACCATTCAGGTCGCATAGCTTCCCAGGAAATGGGAGAACAGCTTTCATCTTATCCCTGTTCAGTTCTCTTCTAGATCTCTAGGCAAAAAAATAGATCCAGAAAAGATACAGGGCTTTGGATCTTGGGTGGATGGAAGAATCCGCCTTGTACCCTTGGTTTTATCAACTAAGTTCAAAACGTCCTCTTGGGTCGTTTTGCTATTAACATCTAGACCAGCCATCTAGACCAGATGGCTTTGTTAATAGCATGTAGGTTTGTTTTTATTTCCAGAATACCTCCATTTTTAAATGTAATAAATGTACTTATTGTAAACACTTTACTGTTCAGATTTTGTTCTGTCTGGAATGTGTTGGCATGATAATGACTACACTGAAGGAGTCTAAAACTATTACTGGATCTGTTCCTAAGTTCCTTTGTCATCATGTCAAATACATTTTAATATTTTCTGGTTTGCAACTCCATAAACCAGAGATTTTTATTGAATAAAAATATTAAATGGTACAGATGTTCACAGAAAGTTACATTCTGTGAAAGTACCATATGGTTATTTTCAGAATGGTTATGAGAGATTGTGTGAGATTTTGTATACTGTGCTGTTTTGCATTCCTCCCTAGTAAAAATATTTACTACGAAATAACAGCATGGATTCCATAGCACCGAAGGATGACTTTGAAATGAACTTACGTTAGTGGGTAGCATTACTGAAACTGTTACTTTCCAGTGTCACATGTTGACCAAAATGGAATTCATTAAAACAGCAGTTATTACTTTGAGTGAATTAGTTATAAACTTTGCAAAGTTCATCTTCTGGCAACAAAGCATAGAGAATATTAATCTGTTTCTCAGAATACAGTCTAACATGACTAGTTGGGTTGATGCAAAATTATTGGAAGCATTTATGGTTTCTTTTAAATGATTGTAAAGGAGGCACTACAGATGTTACAGTTATCGGGAAACATTGCACGTCTGCTTCCAATTTCATATAAAACATTTTGATCGGGATTATACTTGAAAATTTAATTAGGTAGTCGTATACTTTGATTTATTGCAACAATAATGTGCAAGTGGTCAGCTGCAGTATCAGAAGTTAGAGCTGGAGAAAGCTTTTTGTATCAAAGTAATTCATTTATATTTATATATTTATGTACAAATTTAATGAATTTAATTATTTTGATTTACTACTACTCACTATGAAGACGCTTCTAGGCAATGCTGTTTTTTGTTTGTTCTCATTTTGTTAATTGAATTTCGTTGCCCTTTGCTATATTCATTTGGGTAGAATACCTTACACTATTGCTTGCTGCCCATCTACTTTGGTGTCTGTATGTTATATTTTATTATATTCTATTATATTCTATTGTATAGAATTGCTGATTTAAAGGTTGTCTTTTCACACATTTTAAGGATTTTGCCACTTGCTCATGTTACTGCTCTTATTTAAACTTTTATCTCTGAATGTTGCTAGTAAGTATATGCAGAATATAAGAACCATCTTTGTATTTTTATGTATACCGACATGGATTATCAAATTAATAATAGCCAATATTCAGTCTTGCACCTGTGCAGTAAATCCTATTTGCATTTAGTTGAATTTGTTGCATAAGTGAGCTTCCTATTCACCTTCACCACTAAGTTTCTTTTGACATTATGCCTTTTAGGATTCTACTTCCCCAGAGATAGCTTTCTTTCTGACTATCTTCCCCAAATTGATCAGCCTGTCTTTAAAGGTTAAAACCTTTCTGCTTTTTTTTTTCAAAGTATCTGTAGACATTTGTTGATTTTTTTTGTTGCTGTTTTCAATACTTACAAATTAATATCATCAGCAAAAGTAACTGGTCTGCCATTTTCCAGATTTTTCACATTTTAATGAAAATGTTAAACGTCACCAGAACAAGTGGCTCCCTTTGAAATTTGAAAAGATGTGTTTTGCCTTGTAAAACTGCTGTTTATGATTAGTCACCAGTTGTGACTGTAAAGAAACAAGATCTCAAGCTCTTTTTTTAAAAAAAAGAGCTGTTTTTGCCGGTGCAGGTAGTTACTTCAGTAACCCAGATTTTTAAAAAATGTTTTTTTAATCCATATGTAAATGTCCAAGTGATTGTCTTTTAAACCATTATATCTAGGAATACTTTGCTTAGACTATTTCGTGCTTCCAATCTCCCTAATTAAAGCCTAGCTACAGAATGTAAGCAGGTGCCTGCATAGCCTTAGCTTGGATACTTATAAAGTAACTCCATTGATTAGGTGCAGACCTGTGAGTGAAATAATATAATTATATCTGAAATGGAAATTATTGAACTCCAACTCTATACTTAGCCATTCAGAAATATGCTATCCCGATTTTTTAATTGAAGTTTGGATTCATTTTTAATATTGGATATTTGTGTTTGTAGTGTCATGTCATATTATAAATAATTGCTACAATACAGCTTTTAATTACAAAACGCAATAAACAGTTTTTGTCTGTTATTTATAATAAAGAAAAAAGATATTTTAAATTACTATTACTTATGCATCATATTAACTATAAATAAGTGGTAAATGTGCATATTTTGATGATTGTAAATACCAGTTACATACAGAGCAATACATTTCTATAAATTTCAAGTATAACTATAGGCTATTTAACTATTCTTAACTTAATAGCTCTTTAAGCTGTGTTTATATTAAACAGAACAGGAGCAGTTATTTTTGCATACTTATTTTATATTACAAGCACCATAAAGAATACATGGCATCCTCGATTGATCAAAATCTATTACCTATCACATTTATAACTACTACAGATAAAATAGGAAAGAAAAGTGCAATTTCAGCTTTATTCAATGTTTGCATTTCATTTTAGATTATCGACATAATGGGAGAGACCTTCAGAGTTCAACGCTATCAGTGCCAGAACAAGTTATGTCATCTAATCACTGCTCTCGATCAGGATCCCCTCACCGTGGAGATAGTATAGGGCGGACTAGGTCGTGGTCTCCCAGTGTCCCTCCCCCACAAAGGTGAGTTGTTATTTAACTGTGCAGAGATATAAATTAAAGTGTGGTCGATCTTGTGAAAATACAGGAGAGAGTCCCTTGACTTCCAAAATAACAATGAATTAGCTATATCCTATGAAATTACATAAGGTTGAGAATGTTTATTTCTATACTGAACTGATGTTTTATTGAGATTCACCTTACCTGGTCTTATTTTTCATCAAAATCAGAATACGTATTGTTGAATTTATAGAGAAAAATAATTTGCACAATGTCATAGACAAATGCATTACTTATCTAGTATTTCGCTTGCATAATCTGAACCATTTCTTTGAGGATTTATAGAGGCAGGACAATGATTGCTAGAAATTGAGAGTTCATAAAAAAAGAGGAGCATAATATTTCCTAAAGACCATCTAGCCATACCCAGCAGAGCTGTGGTGAGCATTGTGAACCACGTTTGCTCGTGTTCAGTTGAGTTTGTTGTATACGTGCTGCTGTAGACATGTCTAACTGCAGCAAACATGCTGAACACCCAGAGATCTCCCCGTTACTTACTCATGCACCTGCAGGCAAGGGCTCTGCTAGGACACAGAAACACTTTTCTGTTTTTTAGAAAATTTGCTGTTATGCCTTAGCAGCAGTTTGGCAGAGATGGCTCAAGAGCTTTCAGTTGTAAACCTAGTTAATAAAAGTGCAGCCCGTAAAATTAACCCAAGTTACAGAGTATCTGACAATACAAATTGGCCTCGATTACCTGTATTAGCAATGTAGTAAATGTTAAGTTGCATGGTTTGACCTCTGACAGAGATGAGAACACATGAAGAGAAGCAAAAGCCTCCTGTAATGTTCACAGCTAATATATATATGCACTGGATTATATTATTCTTAGCAGAGTGGAACAGAACTGAAATAATAATACTTTGAGTGAAACAAATACAGTTATGTAGAACTTCAGAAAGCAGCAAGAAGAATCTGGTACAATGCAGAGACTTAAGAATGATTTATTTAGAACAGTAAGCCAAGAATACAATCCTATTGAAAATAATTTGAGTGGACAGGTTGATAGGAGTTTTTCCAAACTAGGACTAGAAAGAAGAAGGTACTATCATCATGAAAGTTTACTCAGGAGCTTTGGTTGTGTAGGCAGAGAAAAGGGTCAGATCTTGGAGAAGTTTTGTGAAAAAAATGACAACATTTAGTAAATAAGTATTTAAGTCAAAGGAAAGGCAGAGTAAAAAAATGAAGCTAGCACCGTAAATGGAAAAAGGAAAAAAAAAAAAAAGGTAATTTTCTTGTCTGCTCTTATAAGAAAAAAAAAAACAGAATAAGAAGAAGACCTAAGGGAAAATGATGAAAAGTTCAGTGCTGGCCGTGTTTAGTTGTAATTGCTGTCTGGACATCTGTAAGCATCTGTAGGAAAAGTGAAGTTTTATTTTGTGAGCGAGGTAGATAGGGCTAGCAGCACAAAGGAGAAATTTAAAGCTCAATTTGATATTGACATTGTAAAACCCAGAGATGGGATTGCAATATGAAAAAAAAACAGGTGGTGGGAGTGCTGTGGTCTGTACTGATTAATGCTATTAGAAAGGTAGTGAAGCTGGTGGCGTAGTGCAGCATCAGCATGCAGAAATCATCAACAGCGTGGTGCTGGCCATAGACATACAGGTCATCACACTGCTCAGGGACTGCTGAATGGCAAAGGACACTGATGCTGCCAAAATGGCCAAGGAACAGCAACAGCACAGGAGCACAAGGGCAAGGAGGCCCACATTTAGGGAAGACTGCAGGAAAGAAAAGAAGACCAAAGAATTTCTAAGTCTAGCTTTGAAATTTCTGTGGAGGGATGCATGCAAACCCTCTTGTTTTCAAATGCCTACCAAACTATCCCATTTTATTTATCCGATAATTGTAACACTTAACTGTTATCTTCCTGTCTTTGCATTCTTGTGGATTTGTTTTACAGAGCGGCAGAACTGAGGTCAGTGGATGTAAGTAGGTTAAGTTGAGCAAAGCAATCTGTGGACAAAGGCTTGGTGTCAAAGAGAACTAAACTAGAAGAGTGATTGTGCTCTTGAACCACTGCACTAAGTGTACCACTTGCTGTTGCTATCTGAAGAATTTAAATTAAAGCATTTAATTTAAAAATGCTGTATTTTCCAGATTCTATGCTGGTGAGATTAGATAATAATCTCATTTCTGTCATTTTCTCTAACTACTTTTTATACCAACCCATGAAATGCCCAGCTGCACTCAAAACCTACAATCTGATTTCCTTTCCCTGCAGCCGGAATGTGGATCAGGGACTCCGAGGGACTCGATCTACCGCTGCACATTACAACACCCTGAACCGAATGGATAGACACCGTGTAATAGATGACCACTACTCCCCGGACAGAGAGAGGTAAATATCACACTGGAATTAAGAACGGCTGTTTCTTAAGCTCACCAACATGAGTTATTCCAGTGCCGTAGCTCACTGAAGTAAACAACACAAGTACTTATCTAATCCCATACATGATAATTTCCCTACTGTTTATCCATTGGTTATATGATACATTAAAAAACATGCAATGTATAAAAGGCTGACAAGCTGATAATTTAGTTTACCTTTGGCAAGAGGGAAATTGAAAAATCTGTGAGAAATTGTGCTTTATAAAGGGGAGATAGGCCAGCTGTCCTTTTAAAAAAATGCACTATGCTAATAAATTCATCAAGGGGTGAATGCATTTTAAAAATGAAACAATTGGTCATTTTTTGTGGTTAAGATGAATTTTAATGGCATAAAAGGAGAGTTACAGATTCTAGCTGGCTAATGGCTTGATTTTCTTCAAGTGACATCAGAGCAAATAACTGCAGTTGCTAACTGTAATGCAAAGTTGTTGGTGATGAAATTTTTGAATTTTCATGTGATAATTCTTGATGAGTAGGTATTTGTTTGCTAGGTGTGTTCTGGATCTCTGCAAGCAGGTTTGTTGTCTATATTTTTCAAAACACATGCAGAAGTTTTCCTGTGCGTGCACTGTGGAGAGTTTTGAGTAATTAGGCCTCTGGTGTAACACACAGTCTCTAAAGCACATTGGCTTTCAGGGACACTCAAGAAAAAGGAAGATGGATAGTTCTGAAGTTTTCAATAAAAACTTAAAAACCATGGGTTCTATTCCTTGATAGCTTGACAGGATAGGTTTCTGAATGGAAGAATTGTTAGACTTCAGATTATTTTGCTGAATATTTGTCTGATACTCTCTGTGTTACATAATAAAAAAATGTTGGTCCATATACTAAGAAGCCCCTAAAATAACACTTTAATAGTTTTCATTATGAACACTGCCTTAGCTGCAGGTAGTGTGGAGAAGTGGAAAACCTCTGAACTTTTATATAGGTTTATAATCTTTCTACTTGTCATCCTTATTTTGTCCCACATTTGACTTCGGGAAAAAAACAAAACAAAACAAAAATACTTTGCTTCTCCACTGCTCTGAGGGTTCGTTATTTCCCTGGTGTGTTCACCCCTTGGAGCTGCTTGCCAAGAAGGGACTTTGCAAAAGTTTTTTCTTGTAGCCACGCTCAAGCACAATGTTAGAAAGAGACTGAGAACATGAGTGTGAACGCTCTTTCCTCAGTTTCCTAGATGATAGCCTAGAGTTGTCATATATGTTAATGGCTAACATATTAAGGAGTTAGCTGAAACCACATAGAAGAACTTCTAATGATCTCAAGTCTAATGGCAATATAAACATTCCCTCAAAACTGAGTATGTAGTTAGAAATTAAAAGCAAAATATTAAAAAACAGAGAGACCTAACAGCAGACCTTTAAATATGTCTATTTTTCTATTAATTCATACACTGTTTTTTGTTGGTAGGGCAGTAAAAAAGTATCTCTCTCTACTATCAGAAAGGTCAGAGTTGGATTGTATACTGGGAACTCCAAGTGTGAAATTATTTAAGTTACTTTTTTACCTGTGTATTTGTATATAGATATACATATAGGCAAATAGATGTACTGGCTTATTTTTGTCAAAAGTGAGAAGATGTTTTTTGCAAGCACTAATGCTTTTATGAAATAACGTAAACCTCTTATGGAAAAACGTACTTATGACCTCCTATATTCCCAAGTTCCGTAAACTTTAGCTATATATTTTTAATAAGCTCTCTAAAGCAGACTATTACCTCATTTCAGAAACCAAAACAAATTAATCAAGCTCTTGAAAATTGTTGGAAACGTGGATTCAATCTCAGAATTTTGTATTTAAGCTATGGCTATAATCAGATAGATTAGAGAAAAATGGGAGAATCCTAGCACAAGTCTAAAAACATGACATCTGCAAAACTGTGTATTACATTCTGAGTGACATAGGAATAGTTCATGAGAAATAACTAGACAGTTACAGGGACTTGTACTCAATGATATAGAAAAAAAGCGCTCTAACCTAATTAGTTATTGTTTAGCAAGCATTAATCTCACTGTATTTTTTAGCCAAGATGTGCTCTCCTTAAGGCATGAAACTATGGTAAAATGAGCATACATATAGTGGCCACAGCGTTAAGAAAATGCATAATTCAAGTGACCCTGCAGTGACTGTTATGGGGTTGCATAAGAAATAATTTGAAATTCTATATGTATCTCTGCTAGGTACCTACAGGGAAACAAGTGAGAAGCAGCAGGATAGCATTTAAGTTCATCATTGTAATCAATGTAATTAATCATTTTAATGTATATCACAGAGATGCAGATATTGCAGAGTAAAAAAGGGTAGCTGATGTTTTATGTGGAAGTTATGTGGTGGTATTTTCAGTTTTTAGTTGTGTGTATTATGATTAGTAGATTATGTTACTTCTACAGATACCCATCAAGTTAGAAAAAAAGGCATGAAAAAAGCTAAATGATGAAAGAAATGCTGAAAGTTTGCTTACAGCTGTGTTATACTAAGTGATTTCAGTGCCTCTTTTAAGTGCTTATTGACAATTCAAATTTTTGCCATGTGCATTAATTGTATATGGTACTTCCTAATAACGGCTATCCCCACTGTAAAGTGTACACACATCTTGTGCATATACACATATAATTGCAAATTGAATACATACCTAGTATATTTAATAGGGTGAGTCAAATAGGGTTTCTTACAGTAAGGGGGCTTTACTCTTTCTATGCACAGCTCTATTTTCGGTAGCTCATAGTGTTGCTGAGTACAATTTTCCATCCTAGAGCCTAACTTATGAGCTCGATTGGATTTAATTGCTCAAGAGACCTTGAGCTCTCTCCCACCTTCTAGCCTTGTAATAAGAGAGTATTTTTGCTGTAGCAGCTGTGGTTTATAGCAGACATGTTACTTGACAGAGCAATCCCTGCTAGATCGCAGTGGTGGACAAGTACCCCCTGCCATCCTTGGGGTGCCTCTGCTAGGGGATGCAGGAGGGGGGCAATGGGCAGTGGGCTCTTGCAAATGCAGCTCCATCTGAAAGGACTTGGGATAAAAGCCTTCAAGATGATTTTAAATGCATTTCTCAGAATAAAATGTGCCTACAAAATGCCCTTTTTAAAAATAATGCAGTCATGCTGGCTTTAGTGCTGTGTCCTTAGGAGCAAGGACGTGAAATGTATGAGGGAGAGCGCTGTGCTGTTGTGCTATTGATTTCCTCATAGGAAGTCATCTCCAGTTGATCAATGAGTGTCAGTTCACAGATTCTCTGCTGATAATTACTGTTGTTTGGCAGCTAAATTCTCCAAGTGCTCAGCTGCAATGAGCACGAATGGTTCTAGGATTTAATCTGCCTTAGGAACTGAGCAGGAATTTCTGTACTATTTGTGTGACAACAAGGATCCTTATCATTATGGAGTGGGATAGCTATTTATGTATTTACTTAAATAAAACTCATTATCTGCTTTAAAAAACTAACCCATCAAATAAAACTGCTCTGCTTATCTTTTGTACAAAATGCAGCAGGGAAAATTATGTAACCAATGTTTTATTCATAGGTGGCACTTGCCGTTTTCCAGAGTTGTGTGCTTGACTTCACATTTTATTAGTGCAGTATTTTAAGTGTAATTTCTCAGGTACTTACAAAGTAATGTGGAAAATATTCCACTCAACAGCACATTGACAGCCACTTTGTTCATTGGAGAATGAAAATTTTTAAAACCATATCACAGGCCTAAGCTGTTTGGAAAAAAAGGTAACTTACTGTAATAGTTAAGATCTTCAGAATGAATAAGTTGCTTTTAGGAAACATCACATAATTTCTCCTTGAAGGCCAGGTCACTTTGTTAGTTCCAGCCTCTTCTTCCCTTGGAGAGAGCTTGGTTTTGCAATCCTACCTTGATCCCAAGCCCACTTCCAGACTTGATTCCTTCCTATAATGCATTCCTTAAATTCCATAAACCAGACCCCTCTCTTCTACCTCCTCCTGCCTGTAATGGCTCCTTTTTTTTTTTTTCTTCTTTTTCCTAAATTCCATACTAAACCGGCCCAAAGAGCCAGCTGTTCCGTTCTCTTTTTCTTTCAGGCTTGCCCTGGTTGAACCCTTGAACCCAGGGTTCAAGCTCTCTTTTTAGAACATATTGTCTTGCATTCAAAGTTATTTATGGTTGATTCCATAAGCACAAAATTATCAGAACATAATAGTACTTGACTCATCCTTTCCACAGAAATATTTTAGAGTCATCTTCACGCTCTACTATAGAGGCTGGAATACTAACTGGATTGTTGGACCTGGTCACGGAGAACAGAAATGGAAGGAGAATATTATTTTCTAATGCCTCATCTTTACTGTTAGGTAAAATATCCCAAGCTGTAAAGAGCAGGTTCAGTTTCCCTTGCATAGTAATGGGTATACAAAAACGCACAAGCACACATTAAAATACACATTACATGTGTGCATGTATGTGCATTTTAATGTGTGTTTGTGGGTTTTTGGTCCCTAGGTCACTCAGCTCAGTTCTGTCGCTCTGTTGGTTCTTTAAATTTTTAGGACAGTATAAGGAGATGGGCAAATACGTGAGTGATATCAGAACATTTTAAGGCATCATTTTCCCTTTAGTTTGAAAAATGAAAATTAGCTGCTGGAAATGTTCTCTGTATGTCATTTGTAGCAAGATCTGTAATCTTTCAGAAATCCATGAGGATGTAAACTGATATTTTCGTTTTGCCATTCTGTGAATTGACATAGTTCTGCCATTGCCTGTTGCACTGCAGCAAGGATGTGAGGTGAAGGGCCAAAAAGCTTCAGTGAAAGTTGCCAAAGAAAAGTATCTTGGAGTTCTTTTGTCTTTTTAAAAAATCTGCTATATCTAAAATGTATTGATACCTTCACGATATTCCATGCATTCCCATCTGCATGTCCATGTGAGACTGTGATTTTCATGAACAAGTCCAGCAGTGTGTTTATTTTGAGTGCAGTCCTGAACAATTTGGAGTTGTTCTGGACTTAAGACAATGTGAAGTCTAATGGTAGCAGCCAAATGCCTTGTGTTCTAGATGAGGTGTTAACCAAATGGAAGTTTTGCACATCTCAGTTTTGGACAGAGAAAGTTAGAGAAGTGTTAGGCATTTTGTTGGTCTTTTCTTTTCTTTTCTTTTCTTTTCTTTTCTTTTCTTTTCTTTTCTTTTCTTTTCTTTTCTTTTCTTTTCTTTTCTTTTCTCTTCTCTTCTCTTCTCTTCTCTTCTCTTCTCTTCTCTTCTCTTCTCTTCTCTTCTCTTCTCTTCTCTTCTCTTCTCTTCTCTTCTCTTCTCTTCTCTTCTCTTCTCTTCTCTTCTCTTCTCTTCTCTTCTCTTCTCTTCTCTTCTCTTCTCTTCTCTTCTCTTCTCTTCTCTTCTCTTCTCTTCTCTTCTCTTCTCTTCTCTTCTCTTCTCTTCTCTTCTCTTCTCTTCTCTTCTCTTCTCTTCTCTTCTCTTCTCTTCTCTTCTCTTCTCTTCTCTTCTCTTCTCTTCTCTTCTCTTCTCTTCTCTTCTCTTCTCTTCTCTTCTCTTCTCTTCTCTTCTCTTCTCTTCTCTTCTCTTCTCTTCTCTTCTCTTCTCTTCTCTTCTCTTCTCTTCTCTTCTCTTCTCTTCTCTTCTCTTCTCTTCTCTTCTCTTCTCTTCTCTTCTCTTCTCTTCTCTTCTCTTCTCTTCTCTTCTCTTCTCTTCTCTTCTCTTCTCTTCTCTTCTCTTCTCTTCTCTTCTCTTCTCTTCTCTTCTCTTCTCTTCTCTTCTCTTCTCTTCTCTTCTCTTCTCTTCTCTTCTCTTCTCTTCTCTTCTCTTCTCTTCTCTTCTCTTCTCTTCTCTTCTCTTCTCTTCTCTTCTCTTCTCTTCTCTTCTCTTCTCTTCTCTTCTCTTCTCTTCTCTTCTCTTCTCTTCTCTTCTCTTCTCTTCTCTTCTCTTCTCTTCTCTTCTCTTCTCTTCTCTTCTCTTCTCTTCTCTTCTCTTCTCTTCTCTTCTCTTCTCTTCTCTTCTCTTCTCTTCTCTTCTCTTCTCTTCTCTTCTCTTCTCTTCTCTTCTCTTCTCTTCTCTTCTCTTCTCTTCTCTTCTCTTCTCTTCTCTTCTCTTCTCTTCTCTTCTCTTCTCTTCTCTTCTCTTCTCTTCTCTTCTCTTCTCTTCTCTTCTCTTCTCTTCTCTTCTCTTCTCTTCTCTTCTCTTCTCTTCTCTTCTTTTCTTTTCTTTTCTTTTTTCTGAAGCCTTGCCCTTTAAAAAGATATTTTGAATATATTATATTTATTCGATGCCTCCATTTTTGAAACTTTCAAGAAAACTTGTCAGCAGTTCACTGAAAAGATAAAGGAGTAAGTGGAAGTGAACTGCGAATCTTAAACCAGCCATCTACCAGCTGGAAGGTCTTAACTAGTATTTAATACTAATGTAATACTTGCAACGATACTGTGGTATTTAATTCCAGAGTTTCAGCTCAATCATTTAAAGACGTGACCACATCTTCTTTAGAGAGTGGTGGAAAGGGACTGGTGTGCAATTCTGTGCCATAATCCTATATACAGTAGTTGACAGGGAGTAGATGCCTGCATTTTTATTGGATTGTTCTGCCTGTGGGTGCGCTTGTATTCCAAAGCAATTTTTAAGAACATTATGGAATTAGTTTTTAATGCTTTTTGGCAGCATCTTGACTGCCAGGCTGTTATGGGGAGACTGCTTTTGGTGCTCAAGTCTGGGCACTAGTTCAAAGATCCTAACGCTGTTTGCAGCCTGTGGTGCAGCTCTGCCATTATTTTCTTAATTGTTAAGTTCTTTGTAGGGTGTCATCTTCCAATTTCCCATGGGCTGTGCCATGTCAAGCCCTACTGAATTATGTAGACTTCCTTGGTGTTATAACAATCTGTCTGCAAAGTTTAAATTGCAGGGACGGAAGTTAAAAGCTTTTTATAGGGCTGATTGTGCTTTGGCTTGTCTTTAGAAAGCAGTGAGCACAAAAATCACTTGTCTTACTTATGATTAATAAAATGTACTTTTAAATGGTGCTTACATGTAGCTAATGATACATTGTAACCATGTACAAAGAGGCAATGATAGTATTTCCAAGCAATATAGCTACATGTATGTATGTGTCTGATTATTAGAAAATCATTAATTGATTAAAAAAAAAAACAAAGGAGAAGTAACAGCATAAAAGAAATCTGTTTTTCCATGTTCATTACAAAGTTGGCTTGAAGTTATTACACTTGTCCAGTTACACTTGTCAATGGACATTGCTTTAAACTCCAACTTCAGAGGAGTTGGACTCTTTTTTTGCAGTATTATTATTTCGTGTAATTTGGAAGTAAAGACTATTTTCAAAACTGTTTTCCCCCTGTAATGTGTGCATATATTTATACTGAAAGGGAAGTAACATTCCCTTGAGGAATAATGGGATCCTGGCTGCATGAGGAGGAGCGTTGCCAGCAGGTGGAGGGAGGGGATCCTGCCCCTCTGCTCAGCTCTGGTGAGGCCGCACCTGGAGTATTGGGGGCAGTTCTGGGCTCCCCAGGACAAGAGGGACGTGGAGCTTCTAGAGAGGGTCCAGTGGAGAGCAACAAAGATGATTAAGGGACTGGAGCATTTGTCGTATGGGGAAAGATTAAGCGAGCTGGGCCTAAATTAGTCTGGAGAAGGGAAGGCTGGGAGGGGATCTTATCAATATGTACAATATCTGAGGGGAGATTGTAGGGAAGATGGGGCCAAACTCTTCTCGGTGGTGGCCAGTGACAGGACAAGGGGTAATGGGTACAAGCTGAAACCCAGGCAGTTCCATCTCCATGTGAGGAAGAACTTCTTTCCTGTGGGGGTGACAGAGCCCTGGCACAGGCTGCCCAGAGAGGCTGTGGAGGCTCCTTCTCTGGAGATCTCCAAACCCGCCTGGATGGACCCTGTGCCCCTGCTCTGGGTGTCCCTGCTGGAGCAGGGGCTGGACTGGGTGATCTCTAGAGGTCCCTTCCAACCTCAACCATTCTGGGATTCTGTGATTCTTGAAAATACAAACAAAAGGTAAATACTGTGTTTTCAAAATTTAAATGCATGCGTTTCTGTCATATTTTATTGCAGCTGTTACATAGATTCATGTTATTTAATAATAGGGCTTTCTTCTAAATTCATCTGTTATCTGAATAGCATGTGTCATTTCTAAATATGATCAAGCTTTGGGTACACCATAATGTGCAGTGATATATTCAGTTCCTGCATTGTTTGATTCTCTGCTTATTACTTTTGCAAAGCCACAGGTTGGCATGTCCATGATGGTTCGTTATATAAAAATAAGGATTGGTCACAAAATGTTCTGCAGGAACTGCCCTTTTCTCCTCAAAGAATTGAATAAATATATTGCTGTGGAACAGAAAGTCTGTAGGATTTCATTTAAGGACCACTGACCTCTGGCTGAAGGTTGAAAGAACTGTTTACTATAGAAAATGGAAACCTCAGTAGATACATGGTAATAGCCTTTAAGTATATATATGTAAGGTTGTTGGAAAGCAAGTGATATTTGGTTAGTGGCTGTGACCTTGAGAGACAAAACAAAAATTCTTTGGTTTAATTCATCGTAAATGGCTCTTAAGACAGGTATTAGGAAAACACTCAGGAACGGGAAAGCTCTGGAACAAGCTGTGTGGAGATATTGCAGAATTCCCAAGGTTGGCAGCTTTCAGACAGGCAATGTAAAGACTGACCAGAGATATTATTGATATTGATATCTTTGCCTTCAAGCAAGGGGACAGCCAATATGACTTACTGAGATTCTGTTCAGCCAGAGATTTATACTTTCTTCATCCTAACTGAAATAACATAAAACATTTAAAATTTTAGATGTTCACTTGATCCAAAGTGTCTTGCTGTCCTTTCAGTATAAATGTGTGAGTCTCATAGGTAATTTTATCTTTAGAACTCTACATCAGATTTTTAATTTTGTTGATCATTTCAGTGCTCTACATAGTGCTTATGTAGCCTCTGTGCTCTGTGTACTCTTTGTGTTTCTGTTGTGCAATATGTATTCCTTCCCTATCTCACTGTTTCATATTTGCATTTTTCTTTGTGCCATGTGCTCAGTCATTATGTCACTCTACCTCGTTCCCGGTACACTCAGTCCCCAGATCACCATCACAGAGATGCCAGGTACACGTTCTCCTCTGCGTGCCTCTGTGTGGATAATGCATGTAGCTCTGTGTACTTCCCTCCTTAGCAGCTTGTGGATAGTGGTAGAAACCCTAGAAGTACTGAATTAATATCAGCATTAGTATAGACTTCATAGACTGTGTAGACAAACATACACTGATTCTTAACTTTCTGCTTTTTTTTTCACTGCCAATAGTCTGTAATTATTGGCAAAGGAAAACAATACTATCTTTATATCATTCCAATATCTTAAGGATGCATTAAAAAAAATAAACAACACATCTACTGAAACTTTAATTATCATATTCAGAATGTAATCCGTGATTGCTTGTGTTAGATGTCAGAACAGATAAGTCTGAAGTGTGATGCTTCTCTCATAGCCTCAGCTGCAGGTTAATACACATTTTTTTCTGTATTTTTGCTAAATTCAGCAATGTTCTAGCTGAGTTCTGTTCCATTTCTGTTGTTGAGTTGTCCTGTTTTTCATGTTTGCCCTCATTTCATCTTTGTGTTGCTTTTCATTGTGTCCACCCTTTATGTTTTGGCAGCAAGGATCCCACAATGTATCCTCTATTTTGTGAAGATGCAATCAGATTGCTTCGCTCCCGTAAGATGTGCCGTACCTATTCTGAGGGTGCTTACTATGATCTTGAGAGGTATCATTGCTGTGGAGCATCTTATCTGTTCAACCACTTACACTTTTACAGTACTGTTTGGTGGCCAGCTAAGAATATGACCTATGTTTTAAGTGATAAACACATACAATGAAAATGGTTTATGATATTCTGGGGGTATATATGCATCTAAAAATTACTATTCTGAAGTGTGACAACTAGAGAGAAGCTGAATAGCCTCATAAAAGTCAATTTCATAAATTGGGTTATATGGATATTATAAATAAGTGTCTTTGTATAACTTTTATTTTTGGTGGAATTTTCTGAAGTGCTTTTTGAGCCTATATTTCTCTCTGGTATAATGAAAAAATGCCTATTTACTTCAAAGTACACAGAAATAGCCTTTTTGAAATTCCTTTATTTAAATGAGAAAATGGAGTGAAATGTACAAGTATTATTTGTGTTTTACATATTTATATAAAATTTATTCTGTAATTTGTGAGTACTTGTATCCAATCACAACAGCTATGGTACTGTAATTACCACGGAACACGAGAGTGCTTATTAATGTAAGGAAAATATGGCAGGGGGAAGTAGAACCTGTAATATTTTATATGAATTGATTACACATGAAATACAGTGGATTATAAGAGACATAGTCAGACATGGTGGTGTACTAGTGTAATTATGGTATTTTCATCAAATATTGCAAATCAGAAAAAAAGTTCTTATGGATGTGCCTCAATAGAAAGAGTTATGTAAAGATCTATATAGATAAACTGGGAGCTAATTAAAATAAAGGTAGCTTCTAACCTCAGAGAGGTTGATACTGCCATTGCTTTACATAACTAGGTACAATATTCCTTTGAAAGAACTAAAGTTTTTTTGACATTTTCAACTTCGTGGCTGCCTCAGGATATCATTTTCTCTCATACTTTCAAATCCTTGCTCTAGTTTCAAGCATAGTCATAGCAAACCTACAATTCATACCATACTACCCCCATTTTTCTATTTGAAAAATTCTTGCTTATTAAAAAATTTCCAAAGCTGTAACATAATGCACATAACTTTTCTAAAACAGCTAAATATTTTTGTTGAAATTATGTTGTATTTTATGAAGCTTAATTTGAAGAAATAGTGTATCTAATGATTCTTCTGTATTATGGAGAAGATATAAAAATGAGAGGGCTTTTTTTTTGAAAATATGTGAAGAACTGTACACAAATATATTCTATTTCCAGATTTAATTTTCATATACTGTTATTATGACATTTGCCTTAGTTTGCCTGAATTTGTTTCAGGCTGAAGGCCATATCTGTACCTGGATAGACATAGGCAAAAGGTGAAGCTTTTATCAGATTGCCCTGATTTGAGGATCTTGTCTTGGAGACTTTATCTTAATTTCTGTGAAACTTTTAAACTCTTAAAAAAAACAAAGCAATGAAAATAAACAGTAAAAACGGTAGCATGTGCATGAAGAAGAAAAAGCTCGAATTTAGAAAAATAAAAGCAGTGATATGGAGAAAGTCTTTTCCAGGGCCTCCTTTTAGAGTTCTGTTAAAGCTAATTCCTGGTGGGATCTAGAAAAAATCTAGGGAAAATCCTAGATTCGGTGAAACATGTCTTACTCACTTCAAGTGTTAGAGCGGTATCTTGGGAATGGCTGGGCTGTAGAATCCACCTGTGGAATTTCTGATCCTCTTGAATCCAGGTTGCCTGAGGGAATGTTAGTATTCAAGTTAAATAAGTCATCCCACCACATATGAACTAATCTGAGTACTTGGCTGATCTGAGTCACTATGACTTTTCCTAATGTTTCATCCCTTCTGTTCTCATCCTTATAAATACCCTGAATCATTTCCTCTTCCTTATTGTGTGTTTTGGAAATATATAGAAGTTTTTTTTTTTAACTATATTTCTTCATCTATCTTTTAACTTTTTATCCAGAATAATACTTGCCTAAAAATACATTATTTTTGAAATACAGGAACTTAGTCCCGTATTCTTAGTCCCATCCACTTAATCAATCATACTGTTACTAAGCAATCATCACCTCTCTTTTTATTTTCACTTTTAAAAACATGTAAAATAAGTATTTCTATTTTCCACTGTTAATCAAAATAATAAACATCATCGTTCTGTAATGTCCAACATTCAGGGAAGAATCTCGCATCTGGGATAGAGGTTTTCATGTCTTATATGTCATTATGAATTTGTCAGTGTGTATGTCCTTCAGGCAAATATGTCATACAGATACATCGGTCAAGATTACTCGCTGCCTTGTTGTTCATGACTCTTCACTGCTTATATTCAACTTATAGCCAATCACAGCCTTCCCCTTAACCTTTGCAGTCTCTTCTAACAGTTTCTTTCTTTTCACAAAGTTGACTCAAATTTGTTTTCTTTGCCGTTTTCTCTACTGATGGTTGCTTCACTTGCTGTCTTACCAAGTTGGATATTCTTTGATCGTATGCTGTGCACTTACTCTATGAAGCCCTTAACTTTGAGACCGTTCTTAGGCCACAGTGCAGTCATCATTTTGCCTCCTCCCTTTTGAAGGAGATCAACTCCTGCCCTCCAAAAGGAAACGGAGGAAGCATGGACAGGATAGTTTGCCTGAGCTCGAGAAAGATTTTGGGGGATGTGTGACCACAATGACTTCATTTCCCTTGGGTCCTACTGGGGTCCTACTGCTTTCTCAAGAGCTCCCTGCTGTACAATACTCTATCAAAATTTTTGCTGACCCTTCAATGTAATATTCAGCTACCTAATAGCATCATAGCACTAGCTAGTAGCAGCTCACAGTGCTACAGCCACTCGGAATAGGTGTACATAAGGTCTCATTGCTGGACATACAGGGTTTTACTTGCCCTTTCATTTATAACCCACAGTTCACAAGCCCTTTACAGTTATGCCAGTCTAGTTCATAATTTGATAGTCACCCATTTTAAATTGGCTGACATCCAGATGATCTCAAGATGGAATGCTCTCAAGATTTTCATCCCCAGTTTATCAAAAAAATAAAACAAGATTGTTTTTCTAGGTTTTCTAAGAGGTTCCTCCCAAATAAAAATCTGCTGAAAGCTTTGCTCTGTTGAACTCTTCCTTTCTCAGCTTAATCACTGAGAGCACTATACTGTGTGCTATTTAATTTTGCTTTTTCTTTTCCTTTAATCTCTGATTTTGAGTTTATGTACATTTTGTGCAATATTTGCAGTTTACTTCAGGCAGTATTTCTGTTGCTTCTCTTAAGGAAATACACTTTTGATTCCTTTTTGTTCACTGACTTTCATTTTACCAGCCAGAAATTTCATAACAGCCAATGCTGGTTCTGCTGAAACTTTGCAATTGCATAAATACTATTTTCCTACCAATGCAACTTTTTAGTCCTATGAAACATGTGCATTGATCAAATGTCCTTAATATGTTGCTGATTATTTCTGAATGTGATTCATAAGTAGAACTTCCAAATGACTTTCTATATGAATATAGAAAGATAAGTTTAGAATGAAAGTTTAGAAGATATTACTGAACATAAAGTAGATAAAAGTACTCTATGGACATTGCTATCTTAATTATACAGTGAAGGAAAACACATAATAAAATATCACTATTAAAATGTCTGAAATATCTGTGCTGTTTATTCCATATTCAGGAGGACTAGGCAGGAGAGAAGAGTGCCTAACACATATTTTGATGACACAAGCTATACTCCTGAAAGGTATTTTTATTTCTATAATAAAATAGATAAAGTTGAGTGATGTAACAGTTTTTATGAAGTGTATTCTAAAATTTTTAATTGGCCAAGATTCATGATATTTAAATTTACAGTACTCGTCATGCTGTATTTCTTTTAAAGCAGAACAGCTAATCTCTATTTTTAAACACCTCATTTTTTTAGCCCCCTATTCCCTCTACTCTGTGTTTTTTAAAGAAAGCTCTTAGTTGAAAAAGGCTTATTGATGAGAAGGTGTGGGAAGACGAGCAATAATGAGTTAGGTATAATGGAAGCATTTACCCACTTAATCATGACATACTTCTAATAACAACATTTCCGGTTATGAATATGAATAATTGTGAATACGAATAACTATGAATAATTATAGGACAAAATTGCATCTTCAGGTTATTTTTTGTAATATGTACAGACACTTAAGAGTGTCTCAACCTTTGACATATTAGAGTCCTTACTGACTGAAAAATAAGCTTGACTTCAGACTAATTTTGAGTATTTACTCTTCTGGAACTAAAACCACTATTTTTGCTCCTGAATTTTAGTATCACAGTTGGCGTAATCTATGTTAAATTGGGAGTGTAATCTTAAAAATTTGGTGGTGTCTCTGGAGAGACTTGTATGATACCAGCATTTCATATTGGATGATTTAGATAAAGTTTCAGCGTACCATGGAACATGACCAGATGATTCAAGGGCTCCTGAAATCAAAACTGCTTTTTCCACTCAATTATTTCTTTTATCCGTGGTTTTACTTTAGCACAAAATATTCCCATACTTGTTTGGATGTGGTCTCCAGCTGACATTGCTGAAATGATGCTGCAAATACTTAAGCTAGGTATCCCATGTTTTATACAGGGCACAGTAATAGAGGCATAAAATTCAATTGGTTTTCATGCTTTGACCTGAGTACAATGTGACTTTTCTTCTGCTTCTTAAATAACTGTGGAAACCAACTACTTAACAAAGAGAAAAGTAAATGCACTTGAAAAGATTGAATATTTAAAATTAAGAGCAACGTTTTATGCTGTTGCTTCATGAAACATGAAAGTTGATGGAACATTTAAAGTTGATGTCTCTTCACAAATACTTCTAATTATTTCACAAAGTCAGTAGTGATTGAAAACATTAAGACTTTTTTGGGAGAAAAAAAATAAAGAATCCATTAGATTTTATGGAACAGAAATTCATGGCTAAACTGCTGAAAATAATAAAAGTGAGTGCTATATTGGGAAAAATAATTATAGAAGGTGTGTTTTAATACATAAGAGAAAGTAGAAAGAATTAACAAAAATGTATTTGAAAACAATTGGAAAGGTCCCCATTTTATTGAGAAGTACTCATTTCATATGACTTAGAGTATTGCTAATATTGCTTGCATTTCTTTATAACACTTTTTTATTTTAACTGCATTGTAAAGGTGGTACAATGGTGCAAGTTCATGGGCAGATCATGTAGTCAATGGTTCAGCTGAAAATTATGGGTAAGTAAAGAGTGTAGAGTTACAGATATAGTTAAAATGTATTTCTAATCTTATTATATAATTGCTTTATTATAGTACTAAATGTATTCCTAGTAAGTACATTTTCCTTCATGACTTCTTTTCTTGACTCAGAAAAAACACATTTTTGTGCTAGTCGTTTTTCCAACATTAAATTGTTTTATTCCATTACAAATATAAAAAGAACACTGATTGTGTTTGAGCTGTTTTTAAAACATGCTCTGTTGGGGCATGTGCCTTTGAGACCTAGTACTTTTTAGCTTTAGGAATAATCCCAATTGCAGTTGTCTAAGCTGTCTTTTCCCTGTGATGGGTCCATAGGCCTTGCACAGCACTCCGTACCTACCAGCCCTCAGTTCTGCCTCCTGATCTACAGAATGCCCAAATGTTCCTACGTAAACTTGCACTGTCAGAGTTCTTTGGCTTAACTGCTTCTCTTTCCTTTTGTTTCTGCTCTTGCAATATTTTTATTCTTTATTTTTACTTCTCGTTGTCCTTGGAAATGTGGAAAAAAAAAGATTGCTTTTTTTCTGCCCTTCCATATCTTGTAAATAGAAGCTGGGCTATGTCAGTGGCCCACAGCTTGGGCTGACTAAAATAAACATATAGAGTGGTCCAAGTTGCTGGAAAATCCTGAAGTCCTGAAGTGAAACTCTCACTGAGTTACTGGGAATTTTTCCTTTCATTAAGGAAATAAAATCTCAAAAAATTTTTTCTTAAATTATGCAAAATAATACTATTAATAGGTGCTTCAAATACTATAAATTGAACTAATTCTATGCTTTTGTTTAATTTTTATTTATTAGTGAATTTAGTAGGGAAACTACTTTGAAATTTATGTTTTTATTTATTCTTTTATAACTGCACAAATAAATGTGTTTCTCTGGAGAAATAACCATGTACTTGAAACAGATAGTTGGAGGGTTATTAAGCTCTATTGATTTGAACGTAGCCAACTATATAAAATAATCCTATATATGAGAAAGAGAAGTAGAAGAGATTAGTTACAGTTTACCTATGATCAGTTCACCAAAGCTACTTAACTTAAATTGTGATTTTCAGTGTTTATTGACTAATAGAGAAATTCCTTTAATTCAAGTCAGAGAGTTAAGGAGACCTTAAGTGACTTTGTCAACTTGAACTTAAAAAATTCTGCTAAAAAATGAAAAACAAAATTCATCCTCCAACATTTTAATGCAAGTTTATTTGCTCTCTGGGTGTGTTTATAAGAGACACTAGAGCAGCCACACAGATTTACTTGGGACTATATTTCTTCCCTGTCTATTGGTGCCAGTTCCACTGCTTTTTAACAGACACATAGTTTTAGTTTATTATTTTAGTATTTAGTTTAGTAATAGTTTTCTTTAGTTTTACTTCCCTTTTTTAATTTAGTGCAATATAGATGCTAACTTAGTTTTGTATCAGGATAAAAATAACAGACTTGCAACTTGAAAAATAAATTTTTATTTGTTAGCATGTTCTGTCCTAATTTAAGTTAAGCTTGAAAAAGCTGAGGAAAACGGAATAGAAGACAAGAACATGGCATGAACTAGTATGGCATTTAAATAGACCATAAATCATAAAATATACTTTAATAAAGACTACTGAAATGGAACAGGATCTGTTAATGTCAGTGGATTCACAGAATGCCTTTAATGGAAACTTTGCTATATTATTCATGATTTAAGGGCTTAAAGGATAATAAAGACTTATATAAATACTTATCTTAGAATCATCTGATTGAAATCTTGGCCTTGCGAAGTGACAAAACTTTTGACACTAAATGTCAGAATTACAGGTCTGCTCCTCTTGCTAACATTAAGTAGATATACACAGATTGGTAGAATTAACCCTTGTTTGTGACACTTTATTAATTAAATGTCTGTCACATAATCAGTTTTTAAAATGTTACTGGAAAAGAGAAATCAGTTAAATATAATGTACTATTTATAAAGTTAAATCTAACATCCAAGAAAAAAAGAACAGGCACTTTTCAAATTTAAGGCTTAGTGCTATAGTGTCCCAAAGCATATTCAGACACATCCTTAATTTTGAGTCTTATACAAATTTCCTTGATTACTATATAATCTTAGTGCTCTGCTGGATTAAATTTGCAGTTTTAAGCCCTAAAAAAGAGAAAAGCTTCTAGATGCTGAGAAAAGCTTCTAGATGCATTTCCTTAGGCATCACTTATTCTTCAGGCCTGCAAGATATGTTTATTAAAACTCTCAAATGTTGCTACCACTGCTCTTACATCTGTCTTTATCATACACCATTTTAGTGACTGGATGAAATATTGTATTCTGAAATGGGCAATATTTTGCAATAAGGTTATAAGGCCTACCCCTACTTCAGAACATTTAAAAAATTTTTATTAAAATTTAGATTATTATCTTGGAGAGAGGTACATCTGTATATTCACTAGTAGTATTGGGCTGAGGAAGAGAAGGAGGATCTCAGCTCTTGTCTTTGAGAAATTTGAGCTCATAGCTTTTGAATATCCCATATCATGATCATCAGTGATTCATGTCATGGATACAGTGAGATCTGAGTGTGCTGTGTGATTCTGTGTGTGATTTGTGTACATTGAGGGTCTATGTTAAAGATAGTAAGAGATGAAAATGGTTGGTAAAATCCAAAGTGTTAAAAAAGACAGCTGTTTCCATGTAGAGGCAAGCGTAGTATAGAACTACCAGAAAAATTCATGCAAAAACAGTTGTTTCACATATTGCAGTTTACAGCAAAGATACACTTTTCATCTCTCAGATTTTTAAATCAGTAGTGAAAGAATACCTCCATACATTTCATATTTTAAGCATAAAAATATGAGTAAATGTTAATGCTGGAAAGTTAATAAGACAAGCAGATAAATCAGTAGGTCATAAGGCAATGTTGCTTGCATTCATTGGTTCATCTCTACATGTGGAACATCAGCCTAGAAGGCTCATTTTTTGAGAAATTGCCTTCTGGTAAAATACTGGAAACTGATACCTTAAGTTAAGCTAGCACTCAATGGGCTAAGTTTGCTTTTGTTTGAATGCAGCTATTAATACAGTCTGGGACAACTGGGAGTTTGGAAAACTGTGAAGCCTTATTCTCTACAGTATTCAATGTGCTTCTTCCTTTTTGGTTAATGCTTGGACTTTCTATGCAGAAAAAAATCTTCTACATGTTTTTAGTATTTTTTCTTCAAATACACGATTATTTTTTAGCTATTTCTCCAAAACTCATCATTTGAATGCACAGAATTGATAGGCTATGATTTTACAGATAGAAAGGATATGAAATGTTTGATCATCAACAGTGCTTACAGGTTTTATTGATACTTGACGCTTGTAATGACTAGCACAGCTCTCTCATTGCATTCATAGAATCATATAATCACTTTACCTCTGGAAACCTCTGGAAACAATCATCTGATCTATTCCTTCTCTAAGCCGGGAACTGCTATTCTAAGCTGTTTTATTATATATTGATGAGGAAACATATTATGGGGAGTAAATATATACAGATATATTTTTAATGCTTTCTCTTGGCATTCTTGTAATTGTATCGTGCTAGTATGTGTTAGCCTGGTGAGGTATGTCTACATCTGAGTCCTCAAAGTGGCTGCAAGCTGTAAGCACAGGACTTCTCCCACCTCTGCTTAGCACCTGGGGCACAACGTGCCTGACCACAACTGAGTCTTCTGCTGAGCTAGGTGGTGGCAAAAGAGCTCAGGTATTGGCATGGTGTGGGTCAGTCTCTCCTGTGACTCTTAATATAGACATACCTGTAGTTGTCACACACCTGAGAATATAATGTGGGTGTGAAAAGAGCATATGTGTGTGTGTGTGCGTACATATATATATGCACACACATATATATAGTATATAGTGCGTGTATATAGAGAGAGAGTATGTGTGTATATATATATATATATATATACACACAGAGTATGTGTGTGTGTGCGTGCGTGCGTCTGCATATATATATATATATAGTGTATATATATATACTGTATATATAGCAGGTTTGACTATTACTGGGAAAAAGTGCTTGCTTTTTTTTGGTTTTATTTTACCATAGTACCTAAAAGCTCTACCTTTTCGCATTTAAAAACTATGGCAGCATGTAATTTTATGTGCAGTTTCTTTATAGTGATGATCTGCTGAAGCTAGCCAGTCACCACTTTATCTTGATACTTTAACAGTGTAAAACTCCTTGCCATATTCCTGTTTGTTATTACAGTACTTATATCTCAGGTTCATTAAGCTTCATTGCTGCTAGAAATCTCACTTGTTTGCAGATGTGCTTATCTGTGTTATGCTAACAGACGATCTTGTGTCTGTGACTAAACAGCACAGTTCCTATAGCTAGTAGAAGAGTAACATGTCCAAGGATTGAAATCCAGCAACCATCTACAGACACGGACAGGTATTACCATTGTATAGTAGCTGGAGCTTGAAATTATGATCATTAGAAAATGTATTGCTATATTTTCCTTGTTCCGTGTTCAGTGTTTCTAGATGAAAAAGAGAAAAAAAATGATTTAGGAGCTGAATTATAGTATACTATAATTCTATTACAATTCTATTTTTATTTCTTCAGTTTTTTGTTACAAGAACGGAGTACTTTTAAATTTTGGATTGGCATGATATCATAGCTTGCACCCAGCTAAAAGAATATTTTACGTGGGTTATCAAATGAACAACTTTCAATTATTTTGCAAAGAAACAACTTATATTAATGCTGTAAGCTTTTATGCTTACTGCTCCAAAATGTTCATTTTTTGAGGCTTCCTATATACGTAAGTTTAGATCAATGATTTTATTCATTTTTTGAAAATTCTGCTTTTTTGTTAAGTAACAAATCTGAAAAATTAAAAATTAGAAATGCTTACTTTCTGCATTGGGAAAGCAGCTTTGGAATTTTCCAGAATATGAGTAGAAAACAATGCAGATAAATCAGTAGTTTATATAAAACGTTGTGGTGTCTTTGGTTAGATATGTTAGTTAGTAGAATTTACAGCAGTTCTTGGGTATGATGGGGCTCATCTTCTAAACTTTTAAAATAAATTTTTATGGATTTGGAATATGAATGTGTAGCTGAATACTCACAAAGCTTTTCTGCATGGTGCCTTAGAGAGAGCTCCAACAGCTTTAGAGTGATAGTTGGTTGTTGCTCTACTCTTCCTTCAGTATACGGGCGATTTATGCTTGCAGATCTTCTGCACTTTAATATGGGACAAGACCACCAACTATGAATGTTTTCCCTAGCAAAGGGAGAGGATGCTATGGCTGGTAATACTAAATGAAGAGACCATTTTTTAATAGAAGTTTTGTTAGCATGATAAAAATCTCTAGCATATATTAAAACATTATGTGGATATCAAATAATTCTAATTTTCTATTTAAATTTAATTACTATTTATTTTTATTATTTATTTATTTATTTAAATAATATTTAGCTATTTGAACTATCTATTTGTAGTTTATATTTATAAATATAAACTAATGTAAAGTTTATATTTATAGATAGTTAAATATCTTAGATGATAGATATTTAACTATATTTTCCTCTTTAAACATCTGTAATTCATATTTTCCTCTTTAAACATCTGTAATTCATATTTTATGAATCATAATCAGGCTGGATGTAACTTTCAAGTGGATCTAGGTAACTTGGGAACATAAACCCTCATGAAAAGGCACAGTATTTTGTTTTCAGTTCATTGCTTTAAAAATGTGCTTTAGAATTTCCACTCTCCATTTCTGGCTGGACTGTGGCATTACTGTGTAGCTGTACGTTGTGGTAGGTGGGAAGCTTCATTGTCCAGGCTGGTTATTAGAGTGGTATTTTTTCTATAAAAGGGGGACAGGTCATCTCTGAAGACCTGGATCTTACAGCACATGTCTCTCTGGTAGAAAAGACAAAGAGTATCCACACCATAATAAATCTGTCTGTTGAAATGTTCTGCAATAGGTAGAACTAAAAACATACAAGGCTGTTACTATACTAATACTAGATAAGTATTTTTTGCCATGGGTTCTAGAGGTTTGCAACATGTAATCTATAACCCAGGGGTTAACCACTCGGTTTCACCTCAGGTTTCAGCTAATTCTTTCCATCTATAAAAGCAATAGTGCTGCCACAACTTGGTCAAAATCAAAAGGTTCACTGCCAAAATCCATGTTTTCCTTCACTTCCAGGAACTCCTATTTGTTTTTCTACCAGCAGTAAATATTATCTATATTATATTTTATACATACGTATATAATATTAACTGCTGAATATAAAAATTCTGCAGCATTTATTTCTTAACAGAACACCTCTATGCTCTGCAGAGTATGCTGAATGGCTTAGAACAGTATGCCATTAATATTGGCCCTTATGATATAAATGCTTTCCTGTCTTCCAATGTAGGCAATGGATCAGATCCACAGTATCCTAAAAATACTTGTTATGCAATTGTTAAAGAGAATAAGGTCTTAGAAGTGATATAGAAAAGAGGCTTAACATCTCCCAAAGCGTGTGCATGAATTCTGTGGTGGTTGCTCACCCGTTGCTCCGTATGTCCTAAGTGCTGCTGGAAGAGGAGGATACCTGGAGGAAGGGCTTGAACCTGTGGTCGTGTTGGGCAGCTGCTGCCTCAGCCCTGCTGCAGCGTCCACCACCAGCTTCTTGAAATAAGTACGGGGATTACAGCTCGCTCTATGCTCGAGGCCAAAATAGAAAGAAAGTCTCTATTGGATCATCAATTTCCTTGCACATATGAGTGCATTAGATGGGGATTGAACTCAATCTAGACCTTAATCATATTCTCTTTTGCAAAATACAGCACTGAAACCCCTCTTAAGTGGTTATCTAAGCTGAGCAACAGTCATTTCAAAGCTAAGGTTATGTTTTTTTGTTTGCCCGCAATGTAAAAGAAGCGAAACAGTGGATGTTTTTGCTGACGAAGTTTCCCATTCAGAAACAGAACGGGTAGAAGAAAATATGAGGTAATTTTGTTGTGGTTTTGTGCCAGGCTCATTGTACATTTCCTCCAATCTTTAGCGCTTCAGCTTATAATTACCATGACGTGTCTCGCTGTGGTGTTTGCTAGTTAGGAGCTGTAGAAGTAGGTTCTGGTGAATGACATTGTTCTGAACCTGTCTGTGGGAGTTCTTCAAATTCTCCGGGAACCCAATTACTACCTCATGGAAAGCGTGAAGTGACATTCCTTTTAATGAATGTTTTATCAGCAAAATTAGCAGCCCTAGAGAAAACTTTATTCCATCTCTGTGTGGCCTCTTAGAAATGTAATGTTGCTAATAACGCAAGACTGAATGATACCTCTCTGTTTCGATACTAATTAAAATTTGGCTTTATGTGATACTTAAATCACCCTCCAGTTACTCCTTGTATTAACTGACTTCATTATAAAATAAGTGAGTTAGCTCAAGAAAAAGACCTAAAGACCTTCACCATTCGTATTCTACAACCGTTCAATTACTCAGGCAGAACTGGAAGACTGGAAACTTAATAAATAGCTTCATTAAGGTATACATTTTATTTTTAAAATTATGGTGAATTTTTATATTTTAGGGTTGTAAATTTCAGCAATTATATTCTGATGAAAGGTGAGGCTGAATTAATTTCTGAAAGTAGTGGCATGACTACCTATGGTGGTAGAAGACCAGATTGGTCAAGCCAGAAGTTCACTTCTATTTATTTGATTCACTTTCTCCCTGTCGCTTCTCTAATGCTGACTTTTTCCATTGATATTTTGGTACTGTTCTTTGAGCTGAGGGTGAGAAGATTTTTTTTAAAATATATTAAAAACAAACTATCTAGTTGGTGAAAGCTCTGCAAGTGTGAGTGATGTTGTAGCTCTCCATCTAACTGCAGTCTGAAGGCTGCGTACGGATCCATTACTAGAGCCTGCTTATATTTTGGCAGATGCCATGAGTTTAATAATACAGATAACAGCAACTTGTGATAATTATAACATCTAGCAGTATCTGAGTTTGATGGTTTTTGCTGTGGAGTTTATCCCTATGAACACTTGTTCATGAGAATGACCTCTAAAGATAACAGACTCCAAAAATCTACTCCTGTGAGTAAAAATGTGCAATGAAAATGAAAAGAAACAACAGCTTTGAGAGTTACTATTATGTCAGCTATCCTTTCCTCCAAGATGGATGGATAAATTAACAAAACAACAATGTTTTTACCCCGATGTTGTCAGGAAACAGACTATTGCATGGATAGTCATTACTGAGGCATTGGAAACATTTCAGCCCATTTTTCAAGAGTTTTCTTTGAACAAACTAAAGAATACATTTTTTAAAGAAAACTGTGTGTTATCAAGAAGCAAGAACTCAGAAAATTTACCAAAAAAAAATAATGTACATAACAAAATGATTCTCTCCAAACCAATATCGCGCAGCATATTTTCTGAGTATTAGGAAAGCCCCAGGTCAACTGAGCTGCTTTTTAACTAACATTACAGGAATTGTGAAGCAGCAGCTAGACAGCCCTATCAAAGATCCAGATCAACAGAGCAACGTGCTGTGCTGGAGCGGACCAACTCCCGCTCCCGATCCACAGAGCGTCCTGACTCAAACCTCATCAGGTCGATGCCTTCATTAATGACGGGAAGATCTGCCCCTCCTTCACCCGCCTTACCGAGGTGAAACAGACGCCGCAAGCAGACGAATCCCCTTCCGCCCCGCTCCCGGCCATCCGATTTTCCCAATAGCTGATTGATACCGCCTGTCATCCGTAGCCGATCACTAGTAGCAATAGACACTAACCCCCTCAGTGCCAACACACTATTTATATTCCGCTGCGGATATAATGGTGTGGCTGCCATTGTAATTTGTTTACTAACGGTCTTTAACAACATTCATTTGTGGTTTCTCATTTATCAGGGATCCGGGATGGGTTCCCACAAAAAGCACCTCATAACTATCACGTTCTTCTCTTGCAGAATGAGAATTTGTTTGTCCTCATCAGACATCGCTTAAGGAACAACCATCATAAAAACATCAAAGGAAACTATTTTTTTTTTAAAAAAAAGTTTCTTTAAACAGACAGTACCAACTTTGTGTATCAATTTCCATTTTAACCACCATTTCCTCTGAATACATTTTACTGTGCCATAGTCTGTATTGTTCCTGTTTGAGTACAATACTATATCTTTACTGATTGACACTGGCAGATTTCCATAAATTACTCTTAAATAACTATATTGCAATAACAAGTTGAGTACATTTGGTCTAGCTCATGTTCAGTAAAGGCTCTCCTTATTTCAGGACTGCAGAATAGAGTCTTTTGCTTTCCAAAAGTGGAAGTTGTTAACATTAAAAACCAGATCCCAGGCCCTCTCAGATTTTTACTTTGTTTTGTTTAGTCAAATCCTTATAACCTCACTGCCACTCAATGGAAGTTTGATTAAATAAAAGATAAATAAAGATACTAGAATTTGGCCCATAATTAATTCTATGTATATGTGATTATTATATCCATATGTGAATATACACCCAATTCATTTTTGACTTGACTGAGCAAACAAGTAGCATATAGCTCCTTAGCCTTATTTTGACTTTGTTTATTTATTTCCTTTAATCAGAGAGAATTTATTCTCTTTTTGACCAGGTCCTTTTCTGGAAAGTGATAATAGTTTTGCTATGGGACTAATCGATTTGCAAAGGTCCTAAGTGATCTCAACCTTCTTAGACATTTTGCCAGATCTTTAGAGATGAATTTGTCGTTTAATAGCTATGGTTTGTTTTGATATGTGTCTCGTAGGTCCCATCCTCGGACCGGATCTGTTCAAACAAGCCCATCAAGCACTCCAGTAGTAGGGCGAAGGGGGAGGCAGTTACCACAGCTCCCACCAAAAGGGACGTTGGAGAGAAGTAAGTGTATGTTTATTTGCTTAATCACATTTCAGAATTGCTCATGAAGATTGAATGTATTTCCTTTTCTTTTGGTACTGTGGCTTAAAGCTCTTGAGGTTTTGTGCATACGACAAGATTTGCTATTAATTTGTGTTCTGTAGAGTATTTTCTTTCAGTATGTTTTAATATCTAAAATGAGCGATATTACAATGATTTCTTGATTGAAGGGAATCATCAATAATAGAGTAAATATGAACCAAACTGGACTGACTATTTAGCATGGTCCTGTTCCTTTTGAACTCAAGAGGTGTTTTGTCATTGACTTCAGCAGGCACAGGAAAGGAGCTTTGGTATGTTGCTTAGGGATAAAACTCTGGCTCTTGTGGAAGTTATGAGCATAGTTGATTGCTTGTGGGCTCACATGCAGTGTACTGTAATGCAAATAGTAATATAAAACCTCTGCACCTTGAAATAGGAGGAACAAGAAAAGAGGTAATAGTGCTTAAAATAGAAAAAGTCAACAAGATATTTCATGATTCATGATTTACTGATACTGTAAATGTGGTTATTTTCAGCGTTTCATAAAAGCATGGGTCAGCGGAAACATTTACAAAATGTTCAGAAACAGAGGAATAGAAAAACATTTTTGATAGCCAATTGCTCTTCTACTTCTGATATCTGTGTGTTGTGCAAAATCAGTCTAAATGGCCATATACACTCCGTTTTGATTTTTTTTTGCTTGTTTTTGTTTTAAGTCCTTCTGAACATGTATATTGTATCTTTTGTAAAACTTCTGTTGTTTTTAACCCCTGTGCTTTGGTTCCCTTTTTTGTTTCTGTTCTGTTACTTTCCCTAGACAATGGAGACAAGGAGATAGAACCTTATGAAGGTCTGTACATAAAGGAGGGTTTGTTTTTCACCTGAAAGCCTTTTTGAGAGGCATATAGGCAAAAATAAACCCAACTGCAATTGATGTTGCTTGATTTCATAGACTTAGCCTGAATTATTGTGATCACTATTCACTCTTTTTTTTATATTCACATCTGTGGTTCATAATTTTTAGAGGATTTTATGTAAAAAAGAGAGAACAAATAATATTATCTGAATATTATCATAATTGAAAAAGTACCCAGACATATAACCACCTTAAATGCCAAAAATTTACACTGCTGCAAATGACTATTTCCAAGTTCAGTTGAAGCCAATTAACATAAACATTTACGTTTATCTTTCCAGGATTCACTCTTTAGGAACATATTTGAATTTAAGCACTTAAGGCTCTTTGGTGTGGTTAGTATTAACCATGCGTTTAATCAAAATCATATTTTTATTACAATATTGCATGTAAAATGTAATACAGTTGTCTAAAGCAATTGCTGAATTACTAGATAATTTTTAAATTACATGGAAGCAAAAATTATTGGAATCAAGACAATCTTTTGAAAAAAGTGATAATAATTCTGCTTGAAATTATATCCCCTTATATTTTATACAGTTAAAACTATTTAAGTTGCTTCCTAACAATCTATAAGATATCAATTGCAGTCCTTGGTTATACCACTGAAGATATGTAGTAAAATCGTATCTGTCCCATCAGATTTTTTTTTTTAGTATTTACAATGTTTATGGTGTTTATCTGCATCTCAGAATCAAAATTTCATGAAAAGAAAGCTCTTGTTTTCTCAGATCATCATCTTAGTATATATATTTCTCCGTTGTCTTTTGTGTTGTGAAATGCTTCCACAAATTATAACGTAGCTGTTTCAGGAACTAATTGCATCTGATCACGTGTTTGCTATCATTGTTATATATGCTTTCGTGTTTTACCACTTTTCCCTACTCTTTGCTTAGTATATCTATTTAGACTGTGAGCTCTCTGGGGCAGCAATATATGTGACATACTGCATATTTTTGCCACGTTTCATTAGAGTGACCAGCAGTCTTATTTGCATACTAAGCTCATCATAGAAAAAGATAATAAATACATTACAAAGAATATTTTTATAGGAATGCTAGAATTGTTTCCTGTGGTAAGTACTTCTTGGACTTCAGAAGCCGAATAATATTTTGCTGTATCTTTGTCTAAGTGTAGTCTTTTGGTAAATCTGGGTTACAGAAAATTGTGAAATGGATAGATACTAGAATTTTAACATACAATCAAGCATCATCAGAGCCTGAAACTACACTGCACAGACACACTTCATGTTACATTTTGTTAAAATAAAGCTGCTAAACACTGTGATTTATAAAACAACCCATACTTTGCAGGCTTTCACACAATATCCTACATAATTTTCTGTTATGAATTAAGAGTTCATATTCTGTTCAAACCATGTAAGTCTATTTTGAGGTTTTTTGTATTCTTTAGGGCCACTATTTTCTTTAAAATTGTTTAACTTTTGTCAGTAAAGATATTTGTGAATATTTGTTATTTTAACTGCAATTTATTGCACTTACAAAAACAATCATGAGTGAGTGAAGTGTCAGTAACAACTGATATTTAGTAGATTGACTACAGCCAATATAAATAATAATAGTAAAGAAAATAAAGCAGCAAGTAAACCTGAAAACTTTATAGCCAATGTGTTGTTGTGTGTTCTGGTGATAATCAAAAGAATTGTCAAAATACCCATATGACTATATTGGAAAACATTATTTTCCCAATTAAGTAGTCTTTTCTGTCATTATTTAAAACATATCTTTAACTGAAAATGAAAGATAGGATCTGATATTCCATGGGAACATGTTCTGAAGGTCGAGTTTTCTGAATTTTGAAATCCAGTGTTTTAATGTTGACCAGATGAAGTTAAAATACTGCTGAAGAAAAGAGTTAGGATAGATAGAGATGCAAAAAAAGAGTTAGGAGTCATCTCAGTTCTGTGAAATAAGGAGAAAGAAACCACTTTGTGTTTGTAGCTCTTAGAGCGTTCTCATTCAATCTTCATAAACTTTAACATTCTGTATTTGTTACAAGGTTAGAACTGCATTACATTTTTTAACAAGCAGGAAAAAGGCTGGGAATCAAGTAGAAATAAAGAGTGTTTTGCAATTGGGGAGACTTTTTATTCTGCCGCAGCCCTCAGTGCAATGTGTCATATGCCATGGTTATCCTATGGGAATAGAACTGGAAGGGAAAGAACCTGCAGGAAAAAAACAGCTCTGAGTAACTGCTCTCCAGATTAGAATCGGAATTAAAAGGCATTGGTTTGAGGTAACTTTAATATAGTGAGCTGTGTTATGTGGTTGCAGGCTTTGGCTCCAGGTTGTTCCAGAATAACCTATTTCTAAAGAAAATTTTGTAAGAAATGTTTTTAAGAAATTGTTTGAAGCCGTAGTGCATTGACCTATGTATTTTGTCAGCGTCCCACATATGCAATTGGAGAATATTCACATATCATTTATTTGCTGTGTCACACTTAAAATCTTTTATAGTCATCAAATTCCGGTTAATTCCTTCCTGTGGAATTTGGTTAATGCCACAGCTCTGTTGCTTCCAGGATGTGATTTAGCCTGGTTAAGGGTGAGACTGGATATCTCCAAAAGACATGTAATTATATTAACTAGCCAGAATGTACCATATATATACAGAGAGATTTTAAAAATTATTCTCTTAATTTGTTATATTTTCAAGCAAGTAGCTGTCAAATGTGATGTTGACATGCTGTGTACAGTAAGGAACACGAATTACTGAGATGCCCTAATGATGAGAAAATGCAATTACTGTTGAAGATAGAAGAACATGCTATTTATTTTAGGGGTTTTGCCTCATCCACACCTTACTATCTCTGTTAAATGAGACATAATTTTGCAAATTGAGAAGGAATTTTATTGCGTTTTTCATTCCCCTATAATCTTTCAATGGGATGCAGAGAAGGACTCTCACAATGCAACTGCAGAGAACCAGTATTCACACTGACCATAAACCTCTCATATTCTGGCAACTGTGACTTTGTAGTTTGAAAAATCCCGTGACATGTTTGTGAAAAAAATATAGCTTATGAGCAGTTTGTTCTGTAGAATATGGTCACATATGTATCCTATAGCACTGGAATTTGGGCTAACTTGAGCTTGGCAAGGAACCTTATGACTTAGTCAACAGTAAAATAAAAGCAAGATACATTTCTTTGCACTTGCTTTTTGTGTGTAAATTACTGTGGTAGTGACTATGCAATCTGAGCTACCTTTGCTCTTGCTCAAGGTGACTCCTGCTTATGGGCACTTGACAACAAAATAAAGGGACTAGCTTAGTTAGCATTTCTACTAGGCTGCCTTTGGGATCATGCACAAAACTACCTCAGGTTTTTGATTTCTGTTAGATACTTGCAAAAAATGTATCTTTGGATTTTGTTTGTGGAAAGATCTCATTGGAGTAAACCAGAGATATTAATAACGCAAGTATTTATTTAATCTGTGGTTCACTCACAAAGTAAATTATGCCACAGACTGAGGGTTTGTTTGCTGTTATGAATATCTTTTGTTTGATGTTTATCTTTCATTTGATCATCTTGTAATAAAGCATGCATGTTTTTGTCTTTTTTTCCCCCCTTCTCATACTTTGCTTATACAAATGCAGCAGGAGATGAAGAAAACAAGCACATTGGAGTTCAGGAATCAGAGGTCGAGGGAGGTCTGTCTCTCCACAAGTGCTTATCTCTTTCGGAAATATTTCCCCCTGAGCATGTAGGGAAGCTTTGCCAGCCAGTGTATAAATTTATTATAAATGAAAAGCCAGACAATAATCATATCATTTCATTTGCGAACATGACAAATTCAACACAGTAAGACAAATTCAACATAGCGTATCGATCAAAAAATAATTTAACTTTTTAATATCTTGCTTTATGAAAGTATTCTACTTGTCATGTACTGGCTGTGTTTGGATTTTGGCCTTACTAAACCTGGGTGAATTGACCCCCTTTGACACAGTACCCTCTGCTTTCTCATTGCTACTTTTGACAAGCACGGAACTAAGTATTATTGCAGCATGACCCTCTTTCATCCCTAGTTTATGTAGACACTCAAGTGATGCTGAATGAAATATTAGGAAAGTGCACTGCATTGAAGTACATAGAGTATTTTCCATAATGTCCCTTATCCTTCTTGGAAGAAACTTCAGATGGTAGAATAAGGAATCTCCTGTACTGACAGATGGAGGTCTAGAGATACCCATTTTTCCTTTTTACATTAAACAAGTAAAAACATTTTTAAAACAAGCTCAAATACCATTTGAATAAAATATAGGACTTTACATTCTAATTTCAGAAAACAGACTTCCTGCAGCTTCCAAGACATTCAGATATTTAGAAATTTCTTCAACTGTCATTTTTTTTCTGCTTTTAAGTTTATTTCTCAAAGAAGAGTCAAAAAAACCTAAATGTGCACAGCTGTTAGATCCAATTCCATTAGTCCCTGAAGTGTTTTCTCACAAATAATATCACTATTGCTCATTGTCTTTGTCATTGCATCTACTGTGCCATGCTTTTCTGGGTTTAAGTATTTGATGCTAGATCCAATGCGAACCTTAGATGTCTAAAATTAGGTGCTGCAGTTCCTACTTCAAGGCCTATGGAGTGAAGCCCAGAAAAGGGTAATGGGTTGAGGTTACTGTTGCAGTTATATGGAGAAAATTTAGTGCTTCAAAACATAGGAGAGCAAAAGCTCCCCTAGGACTAACTTTAGAAAGTGTTGCTGCCTAAGCATAGGTTATGGCTAAAATATCACCCCTCCTTAAAAGTACAGGTATCTAAATCCCAGTCTATTTGGAATGCCTTGCCGTGTGTGTGATGTGGGTCACTGTTCTTAAAACAAACTCAAGATTTAGGGAAGTGAGCACATTAATTGTTCAGAAACCTGGAGGCTACAGGCTTAGGCCATAGTAGGGAAACAAGGGTTCTAGGACCTCCTCTATCTCAGTGTATCTCAGTGGATCAATCGCAGGCAACTGTTTTTAAAAGAAGTCCGATCTATTTCATGTATGTTATACATACGCCCGTCATACATAGTAGATCAGGCTGCTTGGAGGAGTTTCTGGATCCCGTGAGCAAGAGTTGGTTGAGGGCTCCCTCAGGATGTCCATGATGAACACTGAGGAACATTTGATCAGGGAGATTTGGCAGCTGCAAAGCTAGAACTTTCCGGACTTGCAGATTTGCACTTAAGCATCTGAAATGTTCTTTTAGATCTTGGCTTTTTCCTTATGGAGCAGCTTACGTTTTTCTTGCTTTTGTTTTGGTTTGTTGTACTGTTCATTTGTGTGTTTGCTGTTCACTGTGTGTGTTTTGTGATAGCACAAGCCTAGTGCATGGAATTGTGCTTACATAGTTTGTGAAGTACTTGTGTGTGCTGTGGTGTTGTTATCATAGTACCACTTCCAGTTGTTAATCATCGTTGTCTGTTTTTAATGTCATAAAGATTATGAGGAAAAACATCAAAACCCACCTATTAATGGGAGAAAAGGCAAGTTGATTATTATATTGTTAGTGAATTGTGGGTGTTTGAGAATTATTTACTTTACTAATTATTATTTGTTGTGTGTGTGTGCATTGATTTGTTCTTGTAGGTCAAAATTAGTACCTTTGTGTATGTTTGATGTTTTGTTTTACTTCTTACACTTAAAAATGCTTTCAACTGTGTTTTTAAAGTCTTTCTTGGAATCAAAAATTTCCTTTTATGCTTGACTTTATTACTGAAGATGTAATTTACATGTAGTCATGTGGCCTACTTAGAATAAGTGGGATAGTTTCTCTCTTTTTGCTGAATCAGGATATCTCAGTCGCAGAATCAACTCTCTGAACGCCTGGAGCGGTAGGGTTGAACGTACATTGTATCCCAGGCTTGCTGCATAGGTCCAGTGTAATCTAAAGAGTTTAAACTGACATGCAGATTTTCAGAATTAAGGAATTCTAGTCAATGGAGCGATCCAAAGTGAACCTGCTTAACTCCCTTCCAGAATTATACATATGCTTTTTTGGAGGACAAGGATACGGCTGACATGCCAGAGGGGTCTGTGGTCCTGCTGAGCGAGTTAAGCATCTTCCATCTAAGACTGTTTGGGATTCCTGGCAAACAGGACTTGTGCTTTGAATGTCTGAAATATTAAGCAAATGTCATATAGGCTGTCTGTTCCTCTGCCTGAGATCTAGGCTTTGCTAAGAGACCACAGCAGCTTCTAAATTTCACATAAAGAGTGATGCTGAACATGTGTTTTCTGTGCGCTGTGAGAGTACCTAGCATATTTACATGTGCTATGAGTACTTAGGGAGAGTAATATTAGATTTTAATTAAATTCCAATTCAAGCAAAGTTAAATTTAAGTAACAGATTGAGCTTTTGAGACTGCTCTAGTTGTAGGTAGGCACATAATTGTAATCTTTCATTCTGAGAAAATGCTGAAGCAAAAGAGAAACACAACCAAAAAAAAGCAAAAGAAAACATAAAGCACCTATAAGATACAAATTCTCCAGACTCAGGACCATATATGCAACTGAAATTACATATAAGTAACCTTTTTATGAATTTAGACCTGGAAGTATGACAGATGAGAAAGAGTCTAAACTATTAAATTACCCCAAATAGCATTAACTTGGACTGATTTATGCAAAATGTGAGGTGGCTAATATAAAGTACCATTTCTAAAACTGCTGCACTGCAATGTGGTGTCAGTTTGTCTCTTTTAAAGTATGATTACAAATCTAATGTTTCTTAATTAATGCTGAGAAATAGCATTGGGGTTTTGCTGTGGACAATGTGTGACTTTAAGTACAAGTGTACAAGTTATTAACTAGTAGTAATAGATATTCTGAAGAAAGAAATACATACTTTTCATTTTTTTCTGAAAGCCATTTATTGCATTTTATTGGTTGGTATTATTTTTTAAAATTAGTGCCTGGTTTTCAGAGTCACTTTTTCAGCTGATTAATTTTTTACCATTTTAATATTGTGCGATAAACGTCAAGCTTAGCTGCACCTAGAGAGGGCAGAACACCTGCAATGGCTTGCAAGGCTTTTCTGTGGCTTAAAAGCTGCTCCTATGCAAAGGATGGAGAGACTTAGGCTTCTTCCAGCTTTTTCCTGAGGACTCGGAAGCTGCATGAGGCTCCGCAGGCAGCTCCCTTGTCACAGAGCTGGTCTTCAGTGCAGGCAGCTACACTCTGAGGGAGGAGGAAGGATGCCCTCAAATGCCCCTCAAATGCCCTCATATTAAGCTACCTTAAGGTCTTAATCATCCAGGAAACATAAGAAGTAGTACACAAACCAGACTGCTAGAAAAAAAATCAACAAGAGAAGGATTTATCAGGCATAGTAAAGAAACGTCGCCATAGCAAAGATGTAAGCATTCCAGATATCAAAAAAATACACGAATCATGGCTACATTTCAGAATTTGTAGACAAAACAAGGATTCGCTATTCTGCAGGGTGCATCTGCAGGCTGTTTGCGTAGCCTTGCAGGCGTGGAGCACACACAGGCTCCTGGGGGACTTGGAATGCAAAGTGACTGTGCAAAAGAGATGCGGAGCAGAAGCTTTCATTTTGTTCCTCATGTATATCAGCCATGACGAGTCATCTGCGTTATTAAATAAATAGCTGCCAAATTCATTAATCGTTGCATTCTGGGGGTATTCCGACTTGTCTTTCTGACACGGGGATAGCCAAATGACCAAAAGTTCATTTATTCAGTGCCTGGTCCTCAGCAGGCCAAGTGCCCATGCCAGGGAAAAGGAATACCAGCAAAATAGGCAGGTAGCAGTGCTTATCTAGGAGGCTGGATTCCCAGTCTCCTACCACGTGTGCCCCCGAGATCCACGGACACCTCAGCAGTATCTTTGTGGTCTCTCCATTTTAATCCTAGGGTTTCTCCATTTTTATCCTAGGGTTTCTTCTCCCCTTCTCTACATAGAGCAGTCCCACCAACAGAAACCTGCAGTACTTAACTGAGTGGATGACTAAGTAGAGCTGCCCACCTGAGCTACTCAAAATATGCCTATTCACAATAAGCCAGTAGGTTATGGCCAGTAAGGCCAGCTGGTTCATGCTCATTTCTAACATGTTTCAGGTGAACAACCAGAAGAGGGAGCAAAACTGCCATATTTTAAAAACAGATGAGAAGATACAAACCCCAAATAAGCCTCCTCCAAACAGTCCTGGAGAGAAAGTTTTGATAGTGGTTGTGATATTTAAACATATTTAATTGAACATAAATGTGCACATAGTTAATATATCATTAACTGAATGTACTTTTTTCTTAAGATTTATCTGGTACATTTGAGTGTTTCTGTTGTTTCTCCAGGTTGGATTTTTAGCCAAAAGTGGACTATCACTAAGTATTATTGCAGCTAATACTCTCTTGTGATCTTCATAGACTGGTAGTACATCTATAGTTTGCTTAAAATAAACAGACACTATAAAATTATTCCCCATACAGAAGGATACACTAGAATAGCACATTAATAAAACTTTAGAACAGAACAGAACCAGTGGTGTTTGCAACTAGATATTGTGATGAGGTGAAACTGCTGCTTGATGACTAGGTTTGTCAAGTAAGTGATTTGCAGATGCAGATCGTTAACATAGCCTTAAGTCAACTTGAAGAAAATATTCCTGGAGTAAAGAAAGAACCTACCGTGCACTCTGATTTTTGTTACAGTAGTAATGATCGAATGAAATATAGCTGTATGGCAATATTTTTATTGCCTACCTAATGACATTCATTAAAAATGTTTTAATGTATTCCCACTGCAGACCCAGGGAATGAAGTTTTTTTGCAGAATATGCAGATCAGTAAAGAAGATGAAATCATAACAATAAGTAATGAAGATATGTCAGAAACTTTATTGCAATGTTAACATTAGTTAAAACCACAATGTAAACAATACTTAAATAGGCATTTACAAACAACAACCTATTTAGTTTAAAACGCTGTCAATAGATCCCAAAATTCTCTTGTCGACTTGGCTCAAATTTGCAAACTAGGTTCATGTGAAGCTGTGTGCATAGGCTATGCATCTGACTCATAAAATTGGCCCTGCCTTTGTATCATCCACATCTACCAGCATTTAGGATGGTGTTCCAAGATGTGAGACTCACGTTCATTCATTCTCTGGAGGAAATACAGATTTCCACATTTCACATGAATGCTTCGAGCTCTGATGTGTATAATCATTCTTCTAGATAATCTTCCAATATGTGGAAGAAAAAAAAATCCTCCACGTGAACTGTGCTGTGTGAACAGGAGAGGCTAAGACATGGTGTCCTCAGATTCAGCGCAGTCTTCTGGTACGATGTTACCTGGAGAGACTGGAGGGTTTGTTCCAAGTTGATCAAGAAAAGCCTGTAAAAAGTGTATATAAAAGCCTGTGTAAAACTGGTTTTCCCTGTCTGCAGCTGTTGAACCAGAACCTAGTTCTTGTCATAGGTGCATAAGAGAACATCAGCCCCGTTTTCCTGAGTCGCGTATCAGGACTCCAAACCATTCACCCTCCCCTAGTAGAGGTTTGATACTGCTGGGAATATTTCTGCCTGTGTGGACTCTACAGGCTGATGCCTCTTCCTGATTCTTAGGGACTTCGTTTAGTAAATTAAAATTTGGACAACATGAATTCAGCCTTTTCTATAATAAGAATAAGTCTTTGCTAATTAATTCTTTCTTTTTGTATCCTTTGCCTGAGTATCTGGGTCAAAACATAATTTCTCAGCTTTTGAGAGTTTATCCCCACAATTCTAATGGCTTTCTATTGTGCTGCTTTGTATTCAATAAGCACTAGCCAAACTCACTTTTGACTCATTTTTGCAGTAGTTGTCACTATATATTGTTAAGAATATGATTCCTTTCTAAGCAGTCATCTTACAGCATTAAAAATAGAAGTTCTGAGGATTTTTTATTTGCAGGAAAAATGACTGAATTAAGTATGTCCTAATGAAAAAAATGAAGACGTTATGATGACCTAATTAAAAGCCTAAAGTTAGAAATGCACTGATAAAGAATGGTTTGCAGAAAGTTTAGGTACTGAAAAGAATTAAAAGCTAAGTGGATTTAATCTAAAAATGGAAATTCAAATAACAGAAAGCATATGAAAGAGTTTCAAGCAGAGAGTAGTTGAGATACAGTTTTAAGCTATGAGGGGCTGTTATTGTCTGTGCTGCTGTGAAAAGAAAGGAGGTGGGGTAGTATTTGCAGAAGAAAACTCATCATGAGCATCTTGGTGTTTTGCTGCATCATCCTGTACTTCTGCATTTTGCAGCATCATTCCTGTTCAGCTGCAACGTTGCTGGTGCTAAGCACATGTGAAATTCAGAAAAGCTGGGCATCTACAGCTATTCTTACTATAGGCTGTTTCTGTATTTTTAATGTAGAATAGACTAAAGAGAAATGTAAGAAATACTGCATCTACACCTCTTTTGGGTGTACTGAAGTGCACCAACCCCCTCCCAAGCTGTTCCACTGGATGTGCTTCTCAGGAGGGAATAGCACACAACCAAGTCACATCCTGACTTGCAGGGGGGCAGTCAGGGCTCACAGTGGTGGCCTGGTGCCCTGTGCCACAAATTCTAATGGTTGCATCTGGTGGTTGTATCCTTCATACTGATGGGAAGAAACCGGAATCAGGGCCTCTGTCAAATCCATATAGCCCCAAAAGTGCTTCGGATTACTGCAACATTCTGACCCAGGAATCTTATTCTTTATCTTATCTGCACAAATTCTTCAAGAATTCAAGTATTCAAGAATTTTACATCTTTCTTTGCACAGAAATCAAAACTAGTTCTTGTGACAGAAGACAGATTGAGTTCATTGGTGTGTGAAGAAGAGTGAGTTAGGAAATGGAAGTATATGAGTTAGGAAGTATATGAGTTAGGAAATGAAGTATAGATTCTTTCTATAGATTCTTACCAAATATTTGCAACTTAAAAGGAAGCTTTTTACGTATAGATTCTTTCTATAGATTCTTACTAAATATTTGCAACTTAAAAGGAAGCTTTGGTTAAAACAAGGGAATAGATAGTGGCTATGTAGAAAAAGAAAGAGAGAGAGAGAAAAGAGAGAGAAAAAAAAAAGCCTTAGAGACCAGAATATGGTTAACTAACTGGAAAGAATATGGGTAGCACTGATGTTTACTATTTTGCTTATTTATCAACATTTTTCAATAGTTCCCAGACTATTTTTTCTCTCTTGTGTGTGCATAGCTTCTTAGCTTTGAAAAACATGCAAAGATGGGAATTGAATTAGAAAATAGTGAAGAAAAGGTTAAATGTTGGGCTAGATCTAATCAACTCATTGTTTTTTATTTCTCAGTTAAATGAAAACTACAACTAGCCAAAAATCCTGCAATATTACCTGAATCAATGAAACATTTCACCTGATTTAAGCCTGAATACTTCTGCTTCCCACATGCTCAATCCGAGAGTTGTTCTTCACTGCTGTTAAAATTAAAGTCGTTTGAATTCAGCTTTGATGCACTGTGAGGATGATTAAAGCTATGGAGGCACGGTTGTTTGAACCCTTCCTGAAAATGCTTACCCATTCATCTGGTTTAGTATAGAAATAAAAAATCATTTCTGTTGCTTTGCTGTTTTATAAGGGATTTTACTTTTTTAAGGCTAAGCATTCAGGAAGTTGTACTTTTATATATATCCCATATATATGTACTTTGTGTGTACTTATATGTATCTGTATATATAAAGTATCATATTTTTATTTGATATTTATCTCATAATGCTTGTCACTTCAAGTCCTTTCACAGCAGTGCTTTTGGAGTATCCAGAAGTGGGTTAATCATTTTTCTGAAGAAACAGGCATAAACACAAATGAAGCTACTTAGCTCTCAGAGGAGTGCAAGACTTAAGAAAGCTTTTCTTTTTGGCTATGATAAGTGATTTTGGTGACTGAGCTATGGTTTCTAGGTTCAGAACCAAATAGGGATTTTGAGAAGAAACTCTGAGAAGGTCCTCTCTTCTAAAGCTGCTATAAAACTAGCATGAAAGTCACTCTCGACCTCCTGATATTCTTTAATACTTAGACTGTTTATTATATAGTCTGACAAAATTCAGTGCTTGAAATTACTTTCTACCTACTTTCTATCTTGCTCCAAATATTTTCAGTATTTGACCTAGTCGTTGTCTAACATTGTCTTCTTCCAGCAGTGATTATTCTTTAAAATCAGAGGAGGTTGGGTTAAGGTTGGGGAATTTTTTTGTATGTGACTAATAAAAGACTTCTGGATTTGTCTAAGAAAAAAAGGCAGCTTAGTGTATTTTTTTTAAAAAAAAAGCTTAAACATGCATATATTCATAGGTATTCCCACAATTTGGAAAAAGAATGTTGCTTTTGAAGTTCCTTATTTTGTGCTACACATAGTACTTCAAAGGCCAAATCTTCGTTTCACCATATGTATCTGTGGGTGTCATAAAATATTATATTACATTATATTATATTACATTATATTACATTACATTACATTACATTATATTATATTATATTATATTATATTATATTATAATGTGAAATGCCACACTAAATAGGGGAAATTTTCAATAATACTCTTTCAAGTCAAGTCTTTAAAAAGACTTGTTCTAATCTGTTCATAATGCTTATTAAGACACATATGCAAAAACATTTATGTTACAAGCATGTAAGCTTCCATTACGATTTTCCTAAATGTTAGTGACCTAGATAAAAAGAGGGTAGATAAAAAGAGGTATGGTTCCTGCTCCATATGACCTACAGTCTAAGCTAGTGATAGCTGTTACCACCAACCTGCACAAAGTCCTTTATTTGAATGGAAATGATAGTGGGCCTAGTGTAATCTTTATTTTTATTAGTACTGGCTAATATTATCTTAACTTTTCTCTCTGTGGAACTGTCTATTTTTTAAGCCTCTACTAATTTCAAGTATTTTTTTCTCCTCTGCATCCTGAGATTGACACAGTACTGAAAACAAAATTTTCTGCCTTAAGAATAGACAAGGGTGTATAACATGACACAGACAATAACCACAGACTGGAAACCATCTAGCAAATAGGCCAAAAAAGCACTTCTTCCTTAAAGATTTGCTATGTCCATAGAAAAATTAAAAGACAGCTCACAAGTTCACAAAAATATATTAACCAATATAGAGTCTCTGAAGGAAGATAATTATTAACTCTTTAGACCAAAATTCATTTAAATTAGAGACTTTATCACAAATAGGTAAATAGTCACTGTGATTAATATATTCTTTCTCTTTTCCTTCACTTGGTGGAAAGACAGCTTAGATAATTTTTCTCTCCTTCCTAGGCCATTTTTATTCTTGACCAGAAATCAAAAACTCCTATCTCCCTCTTAGAGTAGTTTTCATGCTGAGATAAGCTGAGAAAGGTTGATATTCTAACATTTCCTAACACTTTTTTTTCTGACCAGGACTTTCTATATGGCCCTCTTGTTAAGGGAAACCATAACATTCATGGAAGTGTTTTCCTCACTAGAATACAACATCCATCTTTCATATCTTCTCCCTGGCCCAATGAGCCTTGCATATCGTCTAACATTTATCATCATAAATCTTTTTTTAAAATGCAAAAATAGGCTGGTAATATCTTTTCCACATTTAGAAGTGAAAAAGCAACAAATAAGGAGGCTGCAGATAAGATTACTTCAGATACTCATTCCTCCTTAATTAAAATAAAAAAAAAGAAGTGTAATGGAATAGTATCACTTTACGTCAGTTGATTTTGAATATACAAGATTGAAAATGTATTCCGAATGAATCATATTCTTCTACATTACTCGTAATTACTTCTACATTACTTCGAAATAAATATGAAGATTAGGGACAAACCTGTAAGCTGGTTGGGCCAGATTTAGTTTTGACATGAGATAACAAGAGGTCTAAAACCTATAATGTTATGCTGACCACCCAGTTTAATTTTCTAAAGATAGAGACTTAACCTGTAGTTTAAAAATATCTAATAATCTAGAAAAATGAATTTCTTTTTGGAGCCAAGTATCCATGCTTCTATTCATAGCTATTTTACTGAGCTGTTAAGTCAGATATACTAGTTACAGAGTATAGGGTCAGTAAGTTTTTTGCTTGTTATAGGGTATGCACTGAGTGATATACTTTGCATAAAACTGAAAGAAAATCTAATCTCAGTTCTAAAAAGAAGCCTGACCTAGTTTTGCCTTAAATATTTTTGAGAATAGTATGCAGATCAGTTCATTGTTAAAAATATGTGATCAATTTAAAAATAAACATACATGATTGATGGTTCAGATTTTGTTTTGTTTGTTTGAATCATATCTTTGCAAAGCCTTTTTTACAAATATATTTTTGATGAATGTATTTTTCTCAATTCACAGCAATACAGAATTGTTATAAGTATCTTTAGAATATAAAATATTCTCTTTTAAAAATGGAATAAACATGTGCATATAACATGTTTTTCAATTCAAATGGCTAAGTTTAACACACGGAGGGAACAAGATATTTACGTAGATATTACGTAGATTATATTTACATGGATAATACGTAGATATTAACTTATACATAGTGTGTTCTGTTCTGCATTTATGATATTGACTAATTCTTTTCAGCATAGGCCTTGATATTAAAGAACTAAAATACATTTTTGACATGGAAATGATAGATAATTGTTTACATCAAGTTTGTCCCAAATAATATTAGGTGCATTATTAATATAAGTTACATAATATTTCTGATTTTTTTTTGGTTTATGCTAGAAGTTACATGGGAGGACCAGCAGAAAAAGGTGAATGGTACAATAACTGATGACAAACCATTGCCGAAAAAGAAACACCATTCTGAGCCAGGTTTGTCAGGGTTTGGAAAACCACATGAAAGCATGAGACTATAAAAACACATTTCATGCTTTTGTAATGCGTGTGTGCTTGATGTACCTTATCTTTTTTTTTTTTTTCCACTTTGGTGTGAAATTTCTAGAATGTAGAGACCATTTAGATTAGTGGTGTATATACATTTTGTTTTAGAATAGCAAAAATAGACCTGCTTCTGTAAGCAATTGTTTTAGAATGCACATGCATTAGAAAAGAAGTGTTTTGGCTTACTATTAGACTTAGCTTGCTTTTTAGTTTTGTTTTGATTTATTTGTGTGTACAAGCCTCAGGACTCCAAGTATGAGTTATGCTGAATCCTATTTAGCTGACCAAACCAAGGTATATATTGCACGAAAGGTGGGAAATTATCTTTCCAAGGCTTGAACATAAAACCTTCTTGCACCATTATGCACAGCACAAATCACAGTCTGACATCATTTTTTTAACGAGCTGCTTTTTATACCTCTGTAAATCTGGAGCCCTGAAATCTAAACAAATCCTTCCTCAATCCTGTACGTGAGTGAATTTCTTCCTGAACTAAACACTTTCACAAATTTTCTTCCATGTCAACTATAAAGTCTAATTCTTTGATTCTGTCTTCATTATTATAAAGGTATAGCAATAAAACACAAGTCAAATAATAATAAATGCTGTATTTTTCTCTCCTATGAATGAGACAGTGAAATGTCCTGGTCACATAACTGAATCCACTTGCAAAAAGCCTGAGGATGTCATGGTGATGAGTAGAGTGTAAGGAATAGAACAGAGCAGAGCAAGAGACTGTGTTAGACTGCAGGCTTGATGCTGAATGGGAATTTGTCATTTCCAATAATATTTAGATATGGTTTGGGTCATGAAGCTGCAAATCTCCTTTTCCTTTAGTTGTATTAGTTGTCTCTCTTAATACTTTTTTTCCTGCTCACACAAGTGAGGATTGATATGATCAACCGTATGTGCCACCTGTAATCAGTGCTGTAATCTCCAGTTTTAGGCTTCCCTAACCGCTGACCTTATCAAAGTTTCTTGCCGACATTAGACTACTGTGCAGTTTCAAGTGCACAAGACAAGGCTGAAGAGGAGCAGCAAAATCCAGATTTATGCTGTAACTTAGGAATTACGGAATGCAGGCCAGACCTGCAATTGAATTCCCTGTTCCCTTGCTTTTTTATATACATTAGAGGAAGTTACAGGATAAAGGAGGTACGGCTCCGAAGTGCAAGGCTCAGAGTGTAGGTGTTTCTGTTCCTTCTCCTTAAGCTTAGTGGCTTACCCATTGCACCACAGGGCAAGACAAATAGGTGTGGAGATCTGCTCTTGCCTTCCCAGGCAGAACAGTGCCTCTATTCAGAGCTTTCTCTTATGAGATAGCTGGTTATGATCATCTTCTCCATCTCCCAGCTGAGTTCCTGTGCTACCATACCCATAGGCAGATGGCATATCCATAGTTAATGGCAAAGCTTGGCCTCCTTCCCCGTTTTTAGAAGAGGGAGCCGTGTTTTATAAAACGCCTATTCTCAGGACACTCTACATTTTGGAACATGAGTGAAATCTTGTAAGACAGGAAAACAGGTGGCATCATTGGAACGGGAAACATATGAGCAATAAGAAGCTGCCACTTTAGGAAACATTCTTTACATCAGAACAATATGTGATTTCTATCTGTTTTTTTCCTTAAGAACAGTATTACTGATCTGCAGTATTACAGGGAATACACAGAGTTGGTTTGGAAAGCCACAGTCCCAATTGCCAGATGCTAGAATAGACCGAGTAAAAGGTTTTCTTTGGCACTCCACACTCCTATGCTATGAGGGCCGATTCTGAGGACTGAAGAGCTTAAAATCTGCTCTAATTACCCTCTGTGCAGGATTGTGTTTACCATCAGCTGAGAATGATCTAAATGTTCTGTTTGCACAGAAAATAGCAAAGAAATATTAGCACAGTTCATCCCTTGGCTCCAGTCTACGCTCTACTGAGAGGAGCAGGGAAGGATACAGGCGATTCATCCTGCTGTTGCCCTGATTTTATGGCCTTTTCATGCAAAGGGTTTTCCACTATAGCCTGCTTTGTAAACACCCAGTCTTTAAGTTCAGTTTGTCTTTTGAGAACATACCATAACCAGTCACATGGACAAGCACATGGCAGTATTACAACTAACCAAGTCTGTGAGAAAGACTCAGTATTGATTATAAAAATATACTGAGTGAAGAACCAAGACAGTGCAAGCAAACTCTAGATAAAATCATAAATAACTCATAAAGGTAATTCCAAGTAATAAGAAAAATTATAATGCTGCTGTACCACGGGAAGCTTTAAAATCAAGATGTGACTAGAACTGAGATCAGCAAATTTCTTGAAGGACAATTTGAGGTCATTAAACGCAATAGTAAAATGGTTCTTATAGTTCAGGCTTTACCACAGAAGATGATAAAATGCAAATGCTTTGAAGGCTAGGAAGGGCAAAGCTGCAGCATCACAGTGAGCTCCACATCAGAATTCAAGGCATGGGTAGCGTGTGCCCTTCCTTTGGCCAGTGTCAGTGCTCTGAGAGCTGCTGGAATACTTATTTCTTCCTACCCAAACTGCTTAACACTTTGTGCTTTAAACGGTCCTGCCTCTGAGCTGTCACAGATAATTTATGAAGGAAAGAGAATGAAGCTTTGTTTTAAAAAATAAAAAGTTAAGCATTTTATATGTTGCCTTAAGAAGACAAGTTGGAAAATGAGTAAGCTGTGAGTAAAGAACAAGAGTCCTGTATAGAGGATTGCTCAAAATGCTGTTTTTCTTAGACAAGCAGTAATTTTCATCTACTATCATCTTTAATGAACCCAACAAGTTTATTAAGGGAGAAAACACATAGTTTAGGCCGCTAAGGAAGCGGTTCTCATTTCCATTTCATTTCAGTTGTTCTTGAAGTGTCCCTTCTGTCTGAGAAGTTTGGAATCTGAATGCAGCCTAGCAAACTTTATCTGCATCCACAGAAGTTACAGGTGGAAGTACCCACATGAGATAATGAATACTACTTTTTTCCCCCTGATTTTCAAACTTGGAGCCAGCAGATTTGATGGTTATCATCTGGTTGCCAGGATGATTTCATTATTACTGCCTGTTGAGAAGATTGCAGTGTTATCAAATATACAGCCCTTGCTCCAGAAATTTGCTTTCTAAGCAACACTTGAAGAGTCCAACCATGGGAAAGTGTTGATAAATATTTTAATATGAGTGACCAAAAGGAGACAGATTAGTTGAAATGGGTTTATACATCTCAGGGTGCAATGAAACAAAATGAAGCACCTGTGTAATAGCTTGGGGGAAAGCTGTATTTCTTCAATGTAGTAGTAAAGTTTTAGAGGAATCATAAAAATGGTAAGTTATACACATAAAACAAAGTTAATGCATGCCTGCAAATGTTAAGTATTTTATATATGCTGGTTGCCTTTTAATTTGAAAGGCATAATGGGTTGTTACATGGAATATTTATTTATCTGTTTACTTATTTTCTGTGTGGGAACAATTAACTGTACACAGAAAACGTCTTTCAGAAATAATATTTAATGAGTCGATAATGGGTGGTTACATGGAATATTTATTTATTTATTTGTTTTCTGGGTCGGAACAATTAACTGTACACAGAAAATGTCTTTCAGAAATAATATTTAATGAGTCTACAGTTTTATAGTTTATGTGTCTAATGCCATGGCATCAGTTGAAATAGTAAACCACAGTCAGAAGGAAGAGGTGGTTGTTCCAAAAGAAGTGTTTAGTCACAGTACAAAAATATAAATGGGAGATATAATTAGACATGGGGAGTGAGTGATGCCGGAAAAGACAAAGTAGTGATGAGAGGATGTTCAAAGAGCAGAAATAACTAGCACGTCATATAAATGGCGTTATGAGGACTGGACAATTCAGGAGCTCTGGCTAAACTAGAAGGCTAAATGGAAGTAACTGCAGAATTAAGAAAATTATTTGCATTACCAGAATCTTACCTAAATTCCTTTTCACTTTTGTGAAAAGAAGAGGTGAGAAGCAGAGCAGGTTGGAGTGTAGCTCATCATTGCTGAAGGGGAAGTGTGAGCAGGCAGTAGAACAGATTTTAAAAGCAACGGATTGGGAAAGGGATAAAGTCCATGGCATTCAGAGTACTGTGGTAGTGCTGGGAGAATTATAGAAAAGGATCTTATCAGGATGCCATGGGGTCTGAAAAGCAGTGAAGTGAGTAAAATGTACAGAAAGAGCTGCATGTTACATGCCATGTTGAATCTGTGACGCTCATCTAAGCCATGACTGGTTGGAAATGATGTGGATTGACTCTATAACATGAACAATTTTTTCTTGAAAACCCGTGAGTGTTTCCACACTCTCCTTGCAGTTAGCAAGCAGTGAATTCAAAACAGATACTCCTCATGTATTTATTTATTTTGAAGTTTACTTTGATTTCCTTCAATACCATTTTGAACATCTGTACCTCTAATCTGTACCAAAGGGAACATAAAATTGAACTAAAGAGAGATTTCTTATAATTAAAAGAGGTGTCTAAGCAGATGGGAATTGCAGTCCGGGTGTGAGGAGAGCACTGAAATAGCCAGATATTTTGCTTCAGTATCCCAACCAAATTGCATGAAGTTAGAAGTTTACTGTCATTTGCAACAAATCACAAATAGTAAGGTAAGGTGGCCTGAAAATGCCTATCAAACCACATACCTTTTTGTGTATAGTTTTTACTACTCTTTTGTTTTTCAGAAACTGTTCATGCATATTGTGATCTCTTGGGCAATCTGACTCTGTAGGTGGTGAAATGTATTGACGCCACTAGGATGAGAATAGGTTTAAAATAGGAAGATATTTGATTAAAGATAATCTGTCCTTTATTGATGATAGCAGGTCAAATCGAATGCACTTTAGAAATAGAACTGTTGTTTGGTTATCTACTCAGTTAACTTATTGGAGAGATTTCTTGATTTTTTTTTAATTCTCTGTCCAGGCTTTATGATACTTCTAATCAAACATGTAACTGTAGTCCATTAATATTTTGAAATTTGACTGTTTTGTCATTTTTCTCTTTCTAAATAAAATAATAATTTGAACTTTACTTAGAGAAAAAATCATAAGAGCTATCTCTTTGACTTCCTCAATTGGTTTACCTCTTGAGATATAAAATATAATGCAATCTACATGTTTTCTTATGACTTTTACTGTTCACACTAGTGATTTGATTTCTTCTTGGATGTTGTTTTGCACCTTTTTATTTATTATCTTTATTTCTAGGTAGTAGTATCCCACAGTTTCCATGTTCTTATTATCTTTACCTAGCATATATTACTTAGTTGCAAAATAAAATATCTTGCTTGTTTTCACTAAAACCATGTTTTATATCCTAATCCTCTCCTTATTGTTTTGAGGAAAAATGCTGGTTTCTCTTGAGTGTGAAGTTGTGATTGCTTTTGTTTGAAATTACACTTAAGATAAAGAACTCACCTTCAACTCTTAGGGAAAAATCTTCAAAAAATTTAGAAGTGTGCGTGGGGTTCTGTAACTACAGAAAGCACAGATAAGATTTACTGCTGTTGAAGAAGATTATGGATAATTGATTTTGTTCGTATTTCAATGTATTCAAATGGTTAGATGTTCATTCTACAGCTTCTTTTGATAATTATGTCTGCTCTTAACTATTTTCCTGTCTATTCTTATCTCTATCCTTAGCAGTTCAGAGTTTGAATGGTGTCACTTTGAATGGTTCATGTTTTAAGATGTTGCCTATTTGATTTTGCGTGCCTTATTGTGTGAAGAGTGTCAGAAAATGAAGCTTTTCAAATCTGGAAACCACAGAAATTTGCGAGGTCATAAATACACTAAAGGATCTTTGTTTTTAAGAAACAAAGAAAACTGAAATTCAGAAAAGCCTTGGGATAAAAAAATAACTAACTTCCATTGCTTTGGCCTATGCAACCCAGTGCAGGGTTGCTATATATGTTTCAGGTATGGTTGTTTCTGTATTAGGTTCCTAAATAATTTTCTTTGATAACTGCCATCACTTCCAATGAAAATTTTTGTATGAAAGCATGATAAAATAGTGGGTATTTATTTTTTTTTTTCAGACTTGCAGTACAATAGCTGGTTTTCATTTACTTCATAAGTTTATTCATTGAGTCTCACTTGTTTCTAGTTCTGTGGATAATGCCCTTACAAATACCATTCTTCTACCTCAAGATGAACAACTGATGCAAACAAATGCTAGTTCCCAACAAAGCAATAACTGTGCAAATGCAGGCTGCCTACTGACATTATGGAAATTTAATAGAATCTTATGCCATGACTCTATTCTCACATTTTAGTACATTTCTATCAACAAAGATCTGATCTCATAGATTAAAAGCTACAAAGTTGGAGAGTTTTAAAACTCTGTTGTTTGGGATGTATGCCATAGTTTCTTAATCAGGAGACTGATTCATAGAGGAGCTGTTGTGTCTGAGTTAATAGGGTTATTAGTACTTCTTTCTTATCATCATTAATTGAAAGAAGTTGATGCAATAACTATGCCACAAATTCTACTAATTCATTAATACTTATTTATTTGCAACAATATAAAAATATTAGAAGGAGCAAATCTTGAGAGGTATCAACTGAACTATAAGCACAATGAGAAAACACCTATTATCTTTTATTTCCCCTTATGGCTTGTATTAAAATTAGTATTCTGATACCTTTTTAAAATCAAAAATATTTTGCTTGGTTCTTTGATAAGTAAATATTTTGCTTTTATTTGCATGAGGGATTTTAAAAGTACAGTTTGTAAAATATTGCTAAAGAGATTGGTTTGGAACTCCTTGTGATTGGTTGCATTACTGTATCCCAGGCCTTTTTCTTAATGGAAAATAACATGATTTCAAACATCCTTTGACTACTTCGAAGGAAGAATCTATCTTAATGCAAGTATATGTCTCAAAGCAATGCATACTTAAGTTAATAAAAGTAAATGACATAAGAAAGACATGACAGAGACTTTCTTGTGACTTTTCTGAGTAGGACTACAAGTCAATAGTAGAACTGTTGCCTTCAGGATTATAGACATATCATAGAAAAGATATTTGTAAAGTATAAGTATCTGAGTCTTTGGTGGTACTAATAACGAACAATTTATTTATTTAACAGTTAAAGCAATTATAGCCACATTGTATTAGTTCGGGCTATGTAACATAAAAGTCAGCCTTTCCATTTACATTTTTATATTTCATAATACCGATTCATTGTACTTCCCCAGATAAAAGATGTTTATACTTAATTACTACTTTTTTAATATGTGAACACATAGCATCCTTTGTCAAAGCTACGTGCTGTGATCATTCTGTAAGAAATTTGATTGCCTAAAAATGCATTCTTTCTCTTTTCTTGTTTTACCACAAAATTTGGGTATAATCTTGGGATTTGATAGTAGATGACGATTACAATTGCCAGCTCTAAAATAAAATAGTTTAACTATAAAACACAGTGGTAATCAGTGGAAATGTAGTGTTGTCTATAGTTTAATTTTATTAGTTTATATTCCTCATTCTGATTTGATTTTTTCAATGTTATCTTGATAATGGCTGTAACACATATGTATGACATTATAGCATATTTTTGTAACTTCCAAACTTTTCTGGAATTCTAAATATCTTATCTTCAGTATTAATGAATTATGAGCAATGTTTTGTGACTCACTGCAAGCAGGAATCATGTTAGAGCTTATTTTTTTTCTTTTTATTTCTGACACTTTCTGGAAGAATACATTTATTTTGTTAATATTGGTAGCTTCACAGTTCTTTGTAATGATTGCTACATTTCAAGATGAATTCCTTCATTCTTTTGCTAAAATAAGTTTCAGTACAGAAAGTGACACTGTCCCGCAGATGTTCTCCATGCCTGAAATGGCAGTGTGTGTTTTGAATGTAAAGTAATAAAGTAATGAGATGGTTGCCTTGAGCTTTGAACTTGCATGCATTTCTTGTAACTCAGACTTCTGTGGGCTGTGAGTAACATTTGGTTCTGAACAAGTATCTGCTGAATTGACTATGAGAGTTAATAGCTGAACATTCCCTTTCCTCACATGTGGTGTCTGGGTCTCGCCGACATTGCCAGTGGCAGCGTGTTGCTATAACGCAGTCCTTTCCAGAGTGTGTTATGTGGATTCTGAAGTTCCTGGGCATGTATATCCTTTTCCAAACAATCTGTTTCCTTTTTGTTTTCCATTTTGGATATATGAAAATTGGATTCAGCATAAATTACAGCAATTAAATAATTCATATATCTGATAATAGGAGCAATTCATTAAATAATTCATATATCTGATAATAGTACAACTTCCCAATGGTGACCTTAAACTGGGCGTTCAGTAATAACAAGAAAAACATGATACTTGCGTTCAAGTAGATAACATTCCAGAAAGTTGGGTAGTTATGAACAAAAATTTATCCACTAGTTAACATACCTTTTACTATCCAGGTTTTTCTTCAGCTCCATTCCAAGGATTGACTTTGCTTTCAATTTTAACATTTGTTATTTCCTCAGCTCTTATACTAACCCTGTCTTTACTGTTCTTTTTTCAACAACAGTAGCCTAACTCCTTTTTCTTCAGCTCTCTTTCCTTCTGCTGTCTCTGGCTTTTTCTTTTTTTCCTCATTTACTAACTCTGCCCTGCAGACCTCTCTCTAAGGCAACTTTTGGCCCTTGCCCTCAGTGTCAGTTCTAACCTTCTGAACATCCTCTCACGCCCATCTCCTTTGTCTATGTCTGTCCATTACACGGTGTGATCACAGAAGAAGCGGAATCACCAAGAAGAAGAAACTCAGGTCTGTCCCTTCTACTGCTTTTCTCTGTCTTATATATTCATTTTACCTTTCCTGTAGATTTTATCATAGCTCACTTCACATACCTTTCCCTCTCTCTTTTCCCTCCTCAGTATATTTAAACAAATCATGAGAGTTGCAGATAGGATGCTTAGGTAATTTTTATTACCTGTAAGATAGGTATTCTACAAAAAGTAAGTGTTAAATGCCAGCTCATGATATGTGTGTTATATCTTATCTTAAGACTTTAAAGCGATTAGACTTTTCTCAGTGCTTATTTCCCATCTCTGCTATCTGCGTATTAGCTCCACTATCTGTGTATCAGCCTCTAAGCTTCCAGCTAGCACATGCAAACAGTTATAATCTGTTTTATTATTGCATCTGACAACTACAGATGCAAGATACTGCGGAAATTATGGTAACAGATATAAAACGGTTTATTTTTCACCTTGAGAATGGAATAATTTCATTAATTCCATTTCATGCGCTGGAATCTCAAGCTTAGCTCCATTGAACAAAACATTGAGGTTAGAGGTAGAAATGTTAATGAACAGAAACTATTCTGGCATACCAAAAAATGTGTAACATAAGGATGTGATGACAAAAGACAGACAAGCCAAAACTTTAAAGGAGATCTAATATATCTATATTGTACATCGCTTATCTTTTTTCATATTGTGTATTACTGCATTTGTTTGTTTTAATTTGCATCTCATATAATTTTTTTAATCTGACAGATTTTCCATTTAATTACTGAGTTTTGTCCAAGGAACATTTGTTTTGCTGGCACAGAACTAATATTTAATAAGGCATTCTAGCACTGAAAATACAGAAGCTTTTCATGCTTGCCCTGCTTTTTCAATCATGTATTTCAGAACAACAAAGAAATGGCCCATATTTATCTAAAGGTTTTACCATTATTATTTCAAAACTATAATTTATTCTCTTGTGCCTCTATTATTGTCCCAACAAATTAAAGGAGGAATTTGGATGCCATTTAGCTTCTAAAATGTAGAGTAGTCTATGTTGTTCTTTGCCCCATTAAAGCTAGGTAGTATTTGGTCAATTGTCTCTGTATTTCTTCTGCTAGGGCTATGGAAACTTGATATCTTTGTTACTACTCTTGTCGTAATCCCCTAGAGTCAGAGATTATCTTTATGGAACTTTGCAGATTTTTATTTTTTTGCTTGTACCTTTATGACTTCCTATTTTACACATTTCACTTTGAGGCACTCTGACTCCTCTTTGTGCATACCTGAAGTCAAGGTTGGCATTTCAAAAAGGGACATTCCATTTTCTTTATAATTTTCTTTTGGAAAGGGTGAGAAAAGTGAAAGTGTGGAATCCATTTACAGATTTCATTAGGAAATGCTTTTCACTATATTTGTCATGCTACCAAACACTGAGGTGAAGAATTAGCAATTGGTATGAGGTGCTATAAGACTAAGAAATACTGTGAAGTATCTGAATATATAAATATTTTTATGAATAAAAATATTTTTCAGTCTGGACATTATCGTATTTCATAGCAAAAATAACAAAATTTTATTCACTGAAAGGTATCTAAGATATGGAAAAGCCCTATAAGAGAGCTCACCTGCCAAAGAACCGCAGTCGTTAATTGGAGAAATTTCTTTTCACCAGTAAGACTATTCGGATTAACCAATTACCAGAGTGCCAACAAATTGCAATAAAGGGTTATTGAGGTCTTCCAGCATTTGAGATATGGAAAAATGTTTTTAGTATTGTAAAATTAATGTTGATCTAGGTGTGAGCTGACACAAGTAAATGATCACTGAATCATTGGAAAAGCTGATTTTGTGACAGTGTAAGCACGGTCAACATAGAGGTAGCATAAATAATGCTAGTGAATTAATTCTAGTTTTCTTCTAGGATGGGAAGGGATGTAACAGTGTTGTCCAGTCATTGCTGCCTTTTTGAGTAGGTGGATTGAATTTAAAAGCTGGAGTAGCTGGGACAGCTCAGTTCTTGCAGGGGAATGAAAAGCAGGAAAATAGAGATTCCAGTTCTTTTCTAGGACATATGGAGCAGGACACTTTGTCTCATATAAGCAGGATTTATTGGATGTTTTTTCCAAACTTAAAGAACAAAATTCTGATAAGGAAAGGGCTTTGGAGTACAGCTTTTTCTGTGTTACAATATTTTTCAGGAATGTGCTGTTTCTTTGAAGTAGTATAGTTTCTGGAGATATAATCTATGAGAACTATTAAAAGATTTGTGACCAAATTGCAAGAATTGGCAGCACAGGGCAGTGGAGGGCCAAACGGTTGAGGAGTCTGGCAAATAAACTGCTGGAAGAGGCAAGTGCAAATAATCCTTGTGACTGAGAGAATTCAGGAAAGCCCGTGCTGTGGAATTAAGAGAAGGAGAAGCACAGTTCTTCAGAGCTGGCCTTATCTCAAAGTACCAGGAGAGGTTTCCCAAGAGGGAATTTACTGCTGTTGGTAAAGAGCGCATGTCATCCCCATATATTTAGCTTAATGTTATAGCGACCACTCCATGACACACTTTGCCTTAGAGACATGGATGGCTTTAAAGACAAGTTTCATCTTTCTCCTGCTAAAAATGACTTAAATGGAATTTGTAGCCTTTTAGCACAAATGTGGTTAATTGCCGTGTACATCTCTGAAGCTTTGTGTGATATTTGCTTGTGTTTAAAATCTCATGCCACAGATTGTGACTGAGGCATTTAAAAAGACTAACCCTGTATTTGTTAAGCTCCAGGATTCAGTTTAAAGTACTTAGCATACTAATAGATGCATTTTATTGGATAGCTGGGTGATTTTGGTTGCCCTTATTTTTTATTTTGATTATAAGTAGTATTAAAACTGAAAACCAAAATAGCCAAAATAGCCACCTGAACCTAACCAGGTAAATCAAGACTACTCTTCAGTCTGCCAAAAGAAAAATAGTTGCAATATCAATACATAGCTTAAAAAGGAGAGCGTAATTTTATGGAAACAGACCACAGCATATATATTTTTAGCAGTAAATTTTGCTAGCATAACTTCTACTTCTCCCTAGTGTTGCATGAAAGCACGTGCCCTATTATTGCTTTCGTGCTCTTTGCTTGCATGGTTCAGTACGTTTCTGATTACTGAGATGCTGATGAAGGTTTCTTGCATTTTTAGGGTGGCTGAGGAATCTCTGCTCATAGGTGTTTGCTCTTCTGGAAGCGGAGGTGTAGTTATCCTGTGTTTTGAAGTGGCTCTATCAGAATATGAATCTGTGATTATGCTGTGGAGTGTATTAAGGGATGGGAAACCTGAGGAGCTTGCATGCTCAATAAACAGGGCGTTGGAGAGCGTGACAGTAAGACTTTTGTGGGTTTTTTCTGTATTTATAACAGAGCTGATCTGAATGTGTTTTTATGAGGACAGATTGCTCACTGGCCACACAGATGTTTTTCTGTTACATTTTCAAAATCTATGGCATATCATTTGGCTATGGAGGGTGGGTCAGAGTTCTTGGGGAAACTCAAGTGATTTGGTTTAGCCAACAGTGGTCTTATTGCTCGTCTTTAACCCCTTATCCCTTGTGGGATCTCACTGCTCTTCAAAGCCATCAGAGTACATGTATACCTTGTAGGTATATATGTATACGTGTATACCTTGTATCAGGTAGCAAGTAGGATAAACATTGCAGAGTACCCCGTAAAAAATCCTTTGAAGAAGCATCCGTGGGCAAATGTGCCATTAGAAAAAAAGGTCACATCCCTAATTATTATTTTAACGAACATGCAGAACAGAGAAAACTTTCAGGCTTACTTCAGAAGACCCTTGTCCTTTGCCAGCTGAACAGGTCAGGACATCAGCATTTGATCGTGAGGACCTGAGCTGACCCTGTCTGTTCGTGAAATGATGATTCTAGGGATTCATTAACTTTCCCGTCTAGATCACCACGCCATCTGATTCAACTCTTTTGCTCAGCAGTGCCATGTATTCTGCAAATAATGTGAAGTAACATTGCTAACATGGTTTGAGCATTGTGATCGAAATTTCTTTAATTGGTGAGAAATGTCCCCTGGCTTTCAGGCATTGTTCAGTGTATCAGTCTGAAGCCAAAAAGAGAAAAAAAAAGCCAAGCAATTCTCAAATAGAAAACAGGAATGCAAAGCCATGCTCCCCCAGTAGCAATTTGGCTCCCTGAAATCATCTTCATTCTAGCATTCCTTTTTAAGGGCAATAGTTGGCACTTTAGTCTCATTTAAACTGTAATTTAAAAACTCTTAAAAATGCTTCAGTTCTTGTGCAGAGTTTTTTTCTTGTTCCACATTTGTCTTTTCACCCAGACTGTGGTGTGAATCATGCACTTCTTGGAAAGGCCTTGCTTGTTGCAGGAATAGCTTTTTTTATATTTGCCACACCTTGGCCATAAAGCCCTGTAGTGAAGTTCAGCAGCCATTCGTATCAGGTATTGCCTGATATTTCTTTAAATTGGTAGCAGTTGAGCTAATAAGTTAGATTTTTCACACTGTGAGAAACAGAATAGAAAAAATAGGGCTAATTTAATAACTTTCAGGACTTTCAAAATGCGATACCTTATTACACTAACATGTGGAATATATGGGAATAGACAGTTAAGGCAAAAAGGGTGTTTCAGGAATAGCAGTAGTGGTTTCTGTAGATCCAGACTAGACTTTGTTTCCTGCAGCATCTGAATTGAGTTTGAAGTGTGTAACTAATAATTTAAGGAATTCTAGTCTTGCCGCTTGTGGCTAATGGCTAAAATGGAAGTGAAGATTCCTGTTCCTGGGTTGCTGCAGATTTACCTGCTCATGGAGATTTTCCCTTATTGTATATATGAAGGATTGTTGTATATATGCCTGAACCAGAGAGTGAGGCATATAGTAAATTTTTTTTTGAAACAGGAGAAGGTGACAGGTTTTTTCCAAAGAGAACAAAATATAGAGGTAGAGTTGGAATAGAATAGCTTTGGAAATGAAAGGAAATTTAACCCTTTGATTGCACGATCTGTAACTGAGATATTCTGATGTTTCATGTTTTTGTGTTTTTTTCTTCATTTACTTTAATAAAAATATTGTTTTAGGGATTTGCTTTGGTATAAAATTAGACTCCTGTATTCTCATAAAGAACATTTTAAGAGAAAGCTCTTGTTTTCTATCAGATATATAGAGAGAAGTGGTAATAAGAAATTTGACTACCATTTTAAAAGTAGTTACTTAAAGTTATAGTCTGAAGTATATATTTGATATTTTAAATTACATGATCTTTATTAAAAATTAAGCCTGACTTGTCGAAGTGGTGGGAATGAATAAAGCACTTAAGTAGAGAAGCACCTAACAACTGAGGGAACCTAAACAGTTTAGTTTGAACATTCTGAACCTGCTCTGTTTTCTTTAAGAGAAGACTCTGTTGATGAGAAAACTGGTCCTGTTTTCTTTGCTCAATGAGTTTCTTAAGATAATATTGATATTGCTCAGTTTTGCTGCTTCCCACTCAAATTATATCTTTCTCAATTCAAACTTCTTCTAGCACTTGTCCACACAGCTCTTTTACAATACAATGGAAACCTCAATTCAAAGGGTAGGATCCAATGCTGCCAACACTGCCCTTAAAAATCTAAAAGATTTACTTGTTCTGGAGATTTCTAATGAATGTCACAGCACTTCAATTGCACTTTTACAATTCAATCCAGAAGTCTCTTGCTTGCCAAGACTGTAGTATTCTTTTCTATGAGCAATAGTAGTATTCTTTTCTATGGGTGGGAAGGTTTGTTTTATACCTTTTTAAAGGAGGAACAAAAACAAATGAAATTTAGACTTGTTTCAAGTTTCTCTTTTTCTGCGACAATGTCTTCATTTAAAGATTCATAGTTGAGAAGTTCTGTGTCCCAGAGAGGTGGAAAAGTGGCCTTATACAGCATCTCCGAGTAGGAACAAAAATATAAGTTATACAATATAGTATTAATTTCAGATACAGCAAAAGTTCCGTTTCACCATATATATGAAATAATCTAAGTTTTATATCATGTTGTCTCTCCTCAAACTCAGAGGCATTTTAATGCCTGTTTTTTCAATCATACATGTTGCATTTTACTGGATCAGTGGTATCGCTGTCAAATAACTTTTGCTTTAGAACGTAGTGAGACAGGAGAAGCCAATGTTGCATTCATAGTTCCTGTGTCTCTGCCTTTCTGCCTTTTCTTCACAGCCCACATATGCACAGCCTAGATAGGGGCAATATAGGCCAGAACACGTGGAGAAGATAAAAGAGGTTACACCTCTTTTAGGTGTAACTCTGCTTTAATATCCTCCTACAAATTGCTGCTTCTTTAAAATGTAACATCTCTGTTTTCTTCTTCAGTGGTGATAGTCTGTGTGCTATAACCTACATAGCAATTTTGTGGCAAACCTCATTAACCAATAATTTGGTAAAAAACATGTAATTGCAATAGCGTATGCAATTTTGGTTGGGGGGGCATTCCATATTCATGGGATTCTTTTAATTGAAATTAATAGATTCTGGCTTATGATAAGAAAAAGAAGCAGAGAGACTGCTTAAAAGTTCATGTATTTCTAGTTACAGTAAATTTCATTTGACTTAATTTCTTTTACATTAATTATCAAATTGGATTTCAGAGGGCAGTGTGTACATGCTGCCAAAGTAGTTGATAGGGAACCAATGTTTATTTGTGGCAGAAGAATGCCATGAGCAATATGCAACCTTTGATATACATTCAAATTCTTTGTTGGCATCAGTTTGATGGATTTATGTGCACAAACTGGGTTCCGGGTATTGCTGTTTTTGTCTTTCATTCTTCATCAATTTTAGCTCTGAGAAAAACTGCAGTAATAACATTAAACCTTCTAACCTGTAGAAGCTGTAAGAATTGATTATCCCAATGAAGATTTAAATTATTTCTGAAAACCATTCTGGGACATTAAATTTTTACGCTTGAACCACTTGATTACATATTGTGTGTATGCTGTAGACAACACATAGCATAAGCTACGTGTTTTATTGGTGCGTCACCCCGTTCAAGGGAACTGTAAACTAACAATGTCTGACACCTGCCTTGCTGTCTTTTGTGTAGAGTGTGTTAATGATTCTGGAAGTGCACAAAATACCTCTGGGTTCCCTCCAGTAAGTCATTAGGGTGCAAAGCTGGATACAGTAGCATGCAGTGAATCTGCCTTTGGAAGCAGAGCACCATACTTGACTGTGTGACTAAGGTCATCAGTTTAGTTAATTTGGTGGGGTTTATTCATTTTTTTTTCCATTTAAATGCATGTTTTGTTTACTTTTATTATTATTTCTGCATTTCTCTCTCCCCCTTTTTTGTTTTACATATTGCTTTCATTTGTTCATAGAAGAAAAGAAAGCAGATCCAGAGAATGGGGATGCAGGTAGGGTGGCTTATTCAAAATACCTTCATATTATTTCCCTTAAGTTTTTAGACGTTGTATGTCTAAGCAGAATGTGTATCATACAGATGGATCACACTGTGCATGTATTCTGATGATTTCTATAGCAGAAACTAAGGAATATATTTTGAGCTTTCTGAAGTGTATTTCATTTACTCATTTAAGGGAGTCAAATTAGGGGGAGAATGGTAGGAAGCAGATCAGGGACAGCTGAATAAGGCTCTCCTGTGCCCTAGGGCTTCCGTGTTGTCCTCCTGACTCCATGCACAGAATGGGCATGCATGCAATCCCCATCCCTTCTTCCTCTCTGATACAGCTTCCCAACTCCAAAATCTCCGTTGTTTTTGTAGTCTCCTGATCACAACTGTGATCTGGGTCTGAGCTCCCAAATCTTTTCTCTTATCCATACCCCTTCAATAGGAACTATCCTAATGTTAAGAGGAAGCCCACTCAACTCCCATACCACAGGTTTTTGATTTACCTTTTTGCAGTCTATGCTTCCTAAACCCCACTGTACAGAACCTTACAAATGTAAGTGACCCTAATCCCCTTCCTCAAACACCTCCACCTGCCCTGCGTATAGAGCAGCTATAACAGTTTAGTAATTCCCACTGCAGAAGACAGTGAATGACAGAATGAGAGAACACAGAAGAACACAGCTCTCAGCTGCCTGGCTTTCTTTTTTAATTAGTATTACAGGGAGGTCTTTCTGGGGCTAGGGTGGCTGATGAGAATATTCCGTGGTCCCGTTTGTCTCTCGATGTAGACCATGGCCCATCAACCGCAGCAGATATTGCCCAAGAGAATAACCAGTGTTTGAAAAGAACAGCCAATAACAGGTTTCACTCCAGGAGTAGCATTTAATTACTTACCTCCTCAAGAAAAAGTGACTCTATGAACAACTGAAGTCAGGTTAAATTAGATTTTAACTACATTGCTGATTACAACCCCTTAAAATCAATAACTGAAAACAAACATTTAGTTTGCACCAGTGATGAAAGCTTTAATGCTGAAGTGGCAGAATCTTATGTCAAGATAAAAACATGGAAATAATGGGTTGCATTTGAGGCTGGGGCAGTGCTTCTAGTGCTTGCTGTGAGCCCTTGATCCTAGGACAGGTTGCAGGGCTGCCACATACAGTGCTCCAGGGCCCTGTTATAGCATTTCTGCACATTAGTCATGCTGCTTTCCCTCAGCATGCTCCCTTTTAGAAATCTTGTGGATGGTTAGCACTGAATCAGCAGCTGGCTCTTCCTTTGCCAGGAATTTCCCTGTGCTGAAGAAAACTCCATAGAGCTAACTATCAGACCATGTTTCATTTTTACAGTGGGGAGGCATTTAAAATGAGCGAGACTTGAGATACATCTACAGTGCAATGATACCAGTCTTTTCCACAGTTGTAGTATGTTAGCAACATCAGGCTTTGCTCTTCCATCAGGCTCTCTTGGTATTTTTTATTCCCATGCCTGAAGTTTGCATGACTTTTTTCTTTTTCTGTTGGAGCAAATGCCATAATCTACAAGTCAAATTCTGCAAAGAAGTTCAAAACAGAAAAAAAGTACAAGTAACCTCACTTACTTCTGCCTGGCCAAAATTCATTTGCATGCAATTTGAAATACGATGGCAATACATAACAATAGGTTAGAACTAGCTTTATAACTCGGGTCTCTGAAGCCCTGAAGATGAGTTGTGTTGGGTCCCAGCTACCAACCTGAGCGACCGCCCACTCGGTCAGCCTTGCACTACTAGTGTCAAGCCTTATGCTGCTACATTTTTACTACTGTTCATACCTAGTAGATTTGAGTTTCTTTTGCTGTACCTGGACATAGTCCATATTATAGTAGAGTCCTTAGCATAGGGCTGATGTTGGGTCTTCACTTGATTGCTGAAACCATGTTGGGAGATGAAGCTTCCTAAAGCACCCAGTGGTTACTGAAACCTCTAGAAGTGCTTTGGGCTCCTGCTTTGATCCACACATGTAGGTGTCAGCTAAGGTATAGATCTCCTGATGGAATAGAAGATAGTTATAGCCATGTCCTTGCACTGTTTGGTGCAAATGCTCCAATCCGCCAGAGAGGGAGGTGGCCATGGAAGTGGCCACTCTCCCAAGCTGTCCTGCTGCCACCCAGGTCCTGGCTTTAGTTGCAGCTCAGATGAGCCCGCGACAGTCAGGAACCCTGCAGGGTCTTTGTACACGTCAGCTCCATGCACAGCAGAACGGAAGCTCATGTGGACTTTGCATTGCCCCTGGGATTCCCTCTTTTTGCATATAATTGAATTAATTTGTTTGTTAATGGCAGTTTCAGAAGAATATAGCAAGTTAGCTTTGCTTTTAATAAGCTTTTATGGGAATTGAGTAAATTTATTTTAAATTTTGCTATCATCTACATTGTTTTTCTCTTGAGATTAAAATGAGCCGCCAGTTTTGGCTTTTTAAATTTGACTTTTCAGGGACTTAGCCATCTCACATTTCCTTCTTGTCCCTAATTGTAAAACGTAGCAAAATGGATATGAACCCCTTTTGCATTTCTAACTGCAATTGGCTAGCATAAATAGAAATTTTCATATGTTTTACTGGAAAGGGTTTAAGGGCAGAGAGAAGAACTGGAAAACTGAGATTCAGAGATGTCAAAGAATCCATAAACTGTATAGACCTTGGTGAACTTTTCTGCAATAAACAGAAAGTACTCCAGAATATGACTATACAAATCACAAATCTATAAGCTGAATAAATTAAATGAATAATTAGTTGAACCAAAAATGTGTACCATGATGTTAAGCTGATATTCTTGTTTATTCAAGCATTTCAGAAGTGTAATTCACTGGTAGTGAGTCATATAACATCGAATATTGTATATCATATATCACATATCATATATTATATTTCATACTCAACCATGTATAACTGGTCAGTGGTCAGGAATAGGCCACTTTGACCAGGAAGGACTCACATTGGGGCCTACCTGTTATACTCCCCTCTCAACTACCTATTTAGGAGTGCTTGGTTTTGCAGAACACGTGAAACTGGGTTTATGGAATAGCAATGACTATTTTCATGGGAAATTGTGAAATTTCTAATGTCTGATCAAGAGGTGTTATTTCATCATGTCTTGTCATTTACTGAAGTTTTCATGGCAGAACAACTGCAAACAAAGAATATACCTGATGTTTTAATCAGAGAAACTTCCCAAGAAATATTTACAAAACTTCAAAAATTATACTTATGATTTCTTCCCGTTTGGTGAAAGCAAACTTTTCTAAAACTAAAAATCATCAAGTGGATTTGTAAAATGTTCTAATGTAATCAAAAGATGATTTCTTTCTTTAAGTAGAAGTTATTTTACTTCATCAGTGACACTGATGTGCTATTTCTGCCATTGAATAAAGAAAAATGTCATTTTCCTATTTAAAGTTTTCTGGATTGAACAGAAAAAATACATTTATAAATTCATTTAGAAGACTTTTGAAACTAGATCATTGAAAAATCTTTGCAGCTTAATGAGAATTGGCAAATACTGCTTTTAGAGAGAAATTTTGGTAGGAAACACTAGGTATATTGCATTTTAGGAGCTTTCACCTGCTGATGTCATTGTCTTCTGCTTCTTCATTTTCTCTCTCCCTATAAAAGCACAATTTCTTTTTATTCATTATTACTAATTGGCGTCTCTGTGAAAGTTTTCAATGAAGTGTTTTCATTCATGTTGTTTATGTGGAGGAAAGTTGGAGAGTTTGAACAGGAAAATAAGAAACCAGAAGGGTTTACATAGCAGTATGGCCCATGCCCTCCTCTCCTCACCCTCTCCTTTCCAGATGTTGCATGATTTGGTGGCCAGGACAGTGCGGTCCTGTGGTGTCAAGAGGGCAGTTACAAAGCTCAGAGGCCCTGTACAAAGCCCCATTTTGCAGATAGTTTCCCACTTAGAACTTGGGATTTGGAGTTTGCATCAGACTTATGTAGCATCCTGAAGACTAATGTTCCCCATCACAGTCCCATAAAGAGAAGACCAGCTTTTCCAATATGAATATAGAGACACTTGCATTTATGACTGATATTCTGAAAATTTAATCCTGGACAACCTTCCTAAAAATGTGTAAGATAAATGTCAGTCAAAACAAAGGCTTTTTAGCACCCAGTGAATAATGAATTACTCTTGATTTTTATCACATTAAGTGGAAGGGAATTGTGCCTCCCCTGTATATAATAGATAACTATTTTTCTTTTGCAAGACATTACTTATAATTGTGGGCTCTTATCTTCCCCTTATTTTATTATGTTCCTTTCATTTTTCTATTTCTGTTTCTCACACTTTCATCTCTGCTTTGGAACTTTCATCCTCACCATTTCAGAGAGTAAATTATGGTGTTACAGTAGCAATTGGCTTGAAAACAACTGATGCCCGAGTAGCGTCCACCTCCAACCGAGCAGAGGCTAATCATGTATTTGGGCCAAGAACTGAAGCCTGAAATTGTCCTTGAAGCTGAGTGTCACATAGGATGTAACACAGTGCTACCACTGGGTGGCTCTTTAACATTCCTTTCCACTTTTTAAAAATTATTTTGTGCATATTAAGTGATGGTAAATGAAAGCTATACCAGCCTGAGGCCCTTACCTGATTAGTGATTTGATACAAAATTCTACTATAAAAAAAAACTGAACCAGGATCTCCATCCAAAATAAACAAGTTGTCTTTGCATTCTTTATTTTTTTACTGTATGATTCAGTTTCTGTCGAATATTTTTGTAAAAGTAAAATACTAGTCTGTGAAAACATTCTATTCTGTTTACATTCAAAGTGAGATTCATTTGAATTTTGTAGATAATACGACTCTTATTAAGGCGTTTTTGAAATACTACCTCATCTACTATTCCCCTCTTCTTATGACTGTTTAATTTGTTTTTCAAAATATTGTAATTCAGAAATTACATAATTAAAATTACATAATAATTTAAGCAAATGAGATTTCATCTTTTTTTCTGTTAGAAATTCCATAAGCATAACTTCAAACTTGGAATTGAAGGCTGCTTGTGTTCTTATTTTCTTTCTTTCTTTTTCTTTTTTCTTAACAGGTGCTATGGATGTAGAAGAGAGGAATCGCCAAATGAAAATGAGCAAGTACAAACAGGTAGCAGGATCAGATTCCAGGCTGGAGCAAGATTATCATTCTAAGGCAAGGGAGTTTTGTTTTGAAAAACAGCAAAATATGCTAAACTGAAATTATCAATATCCTTTAAGAAAACAGTAGATGAATGAAAGATTTTTTTTTCAGTGGAAGCTGCTTATGTATCCATGATTAAATAATTGAAAAAATGCAATAAAAGCCATAAAGCAGAGTGTTCTTCACTATTAACATTTAAGAAATACAAGTTAAATCAACATATAAAACTGGTGGTGTAACTACACACTAGAATGCACAATAGGGCCCATAATAAAAAGACCAAAGAGAAGGGAAAAAGAGATTTATTAAATAATAAGGAAGTGCAGTGAGAGCCACTGAAACCTCCTCTTGGTTTTCGTATAATGAAACAGTGTTATCTTGATCTATTAGAAATTGGAAGGCATGATGTTATCTAGTTTAATAATGGCAATTTAGTTCTTGGAGAGGTTTCTGCATCAATGCAAACTTCCTTACCAGCTGTGGCAATTTGTTGAAAATCAAAATGATTTTGCAGTAGTGCAGTCCCAAATATATTATCCAAAATTTCCTGCTATCTGGAGCAGGGTCATGTCGTACACACTGTGTTAATTAAAACAGTCCAGATGATAGTCTGAATTTAAACTTCTATTACATAAAAATAATTTAGTGTCCTCTAAAAGACTTCTTTAATTGAGGTCAGATTGTAAATGGGAAACATAAGACTTCTGACCTATAAAAGCTGTCTGAGGAAGAAAAATCTGGTTTAGATTTGTTTCCGCGGTGTAGTTCCTTTTCTTCAAGGACTGGCAAAGTTATTGTGAACCGGGCTATTTAATATTTGGAGGCAAAGAAATCATTGCATTTATAAAGTATTATTAGTTTTATAGATAATTAATTTAGTACACTGACTTCTAGTGATATGATTTCTTCTGCAAATGTGCCAGCATGAGAAAGTAGAGATTTTGGGGATGCCCATGCATGACAAAGTGGAAAAGTCTATTAATGAAATGATTGGAAAAAAACAAAAACACTGTGAAAATGGCTTACATTTTTTTAAACTGTTTACACATGCTATGTGATCATTAGGGCATTTTCTCTGCATGATTTTTATTACAAAGGATAAAGGATTTTTTATTAAGATGTAGAAGAGACTTGGATTCCTGACATATTTACATATTTGTTTTATGTTGACATATATGGCAAAATTATTTTAACATGTATCTATATTCAGTGTATTAGTCCACTTGCAACATGTTACCATTTTTAATGGAGAGCTGGGCTTAATACTGTGGGCAAACCTTCTTATAAGTGCTATAACTGTACTTATCATACAAATATAATTTTATGTACTGCATCTATAAGGAGAGTTATTCAGCTAATTTTCCTGTTCCCTCAATTTCTAACTTGAGATTAGATACAAGACTTTGAAGTAACATGAATAACTGGTCCCTCATTCCCTAATGTGAGTAGAATAGAGTTCACCAAGGAAATATTTCCTACTCTTGTTTTTCCCATTTCACCCCTACCATATTATTGGGCCTCACTATACATTTTTTATCCATTTTTTAAATTAAATTTTAGCTTCAATATTATTGGAATATGGAATTATTCCAATTTAATTGCAACTACAGAGAAAAATTTGAAATCATTTTTATTTAATGAAAATGGTGATTTAGTTGTTGCATGCCTAAAACAAGCTATCGACAGAAATTAACGGTTAATTTACTCATCCATGATGGTGTAGCTTCAGTATTTGGAAAGGAATTATTATTCTATCCCTGGACTCTTGGAAGCAGATTCTGACTATTCAGCAGCAGGTTCATGCAGTGATTTGTATTTACATTCTGGAAAATCTATAGTTTTCAAGCATGTGAGAACCACAATTCTCAGAAGCCGTTTAAGAGTTCTATCTTCACTTCTATACTCTCTCTGCTTTGCTACTCCTTAATTAGGTGCTAGTATTATCTAGAGACAGTACAATTGGCTAAGTACAATTGGTCTACCTGGTTTCTATGTAATTTCTTGTGAAGGCATGAACTGAAACACACATGTCAAATGCTGACAATCTAGATCCATAACAGTGACCATGGTTTTTGTCAGCTGGCACAAGCAGGCAGTCAAGTGAATGTCATTAACCATGTCATTAAGAGCTAAATGGAAAGTTAAGATGTGGAATTCTCTGTTATATTTCCATTTTACTTCTTTCTTTAAATGGAAATAAACAAATATACTTCACTCATAATTCCTTTGAATTGAAATGAATATCCTTCCTTCTGAGAAAGCAGAAGTGATAACAGCACAAGTAGGACAATATTAAAATAGCCATCCAGAATTACATCTGTCTCATTTTGTTCTGCTTCTAGAAGTCAGTCTTAGTGACTTCAGAGGAAGATATACACTTTTTTGGTACATACTTACGTATTAATAAACTTGTGGGAGACATTTTCTTCCTAATATCTATACTCTTATAAGCCACTGAAATACAAAATTGCCATTCCTTTATTTTTATTTTTTTACATGATTATAGATTGTGTTGTTATCATTCATATATATGCCTCCTCATTTTTGGAGCTGCTTTGCTTCCATACCTGAGTTTGGCAGGTCATATGTTGTAAAATAGTCTATACTCTTATAAGCCACTGAAATACAAAATTGCCATTCCTTTATTTTTATTTTTTTACATGATTATAGATTGTGTTGTTATCATTCATATATATGCCTCCTCATTTTTGCTTCCATACCTGAATTTGGCAGGTCATATGTTGTAAAATAGTTGCTTTCCCTAAACACAGAAATTTCTTTAGTATGCTTTCAGAGCAGACAGGAAGACAGCAGGCATTATATTTATTTTCAATATAAGTATGTTTACGGCTAAAGAGACATGAGAGAAAAAACAGCGCAACCATAAAGGATTAGTTAGAGGTATTTCTGGAATTGCAACAAAGGTTTTTCTGAATATTGAGTGCTAGTAGAATTGTGCTGGAATAGACACTAACATCAGTAAGTAAACTCAGCGCTGGCAGAAGCTAACATGCAAGAAAACCTGAGATCCCAATGGCCTCAGAGTGTTAAATAATTGTGCAAGAAGCCCTGTGAAAAGAGAAGGACCACGATGAGAGCAGGGTGCTGGCTGCGGCTGGGTCCCACTTGTTTGAGTTCAGTTCCCAGACCTCCTCTTCCTCTTCTTCTGCCTCCCTTCTTGCTCACTGCTCACTCATTAACTCCTCGGTGCTCCAATCGATTGTGTTAGGTGACTCCTTCCTGTAGCCATTCCCACTGAGCCCCCGTGTGCATTTTGAGGCATCCCTGCTATAGACCCCACTGGAATGCCCTTGGATCACGTAGGCACTGAAAAGTTGCAGTTTAAGACTGAAACACTTGGATTCAGCAATGATTTGTCTACCTCATTCAAGATTATCTGTGAGAAACAATATGCAAAAGGAGCCTACAATGAGCAGATGTGTCATTGGTACAGTTCTGCATGGTCTTCAACCGTGGTGTGATAGAAACACTTAATTTCATGGTGGTTTGGGGATGCGATTGTCTTCTCTTTAAAAAGCAAAACAAACATGTAATTCAGACAACGATCCATAGAGCTGCAGAGATTGCTACAGAAATAGTTGGTGCTTTGGTACTTGTGGAAATTCTTGGAAAGCGGATGGTTGAATGAAAACCTAAGCAAATCAGATATTGAACTGCTTTGATAGTAGTACTATCTACAAGGTGTTGTTTATTTATGTTACTTTGAATTGGCAATTTTCTGTGAAAATGCAAGCTTAGATCTCGGGAGCTTGAGGGAAGATCGTGATCTGCCCAGTAATTGGGCAATTTGTAGCAGCTGTGAATATGCCTCATTGACCCCCAAATTATTTCTTACAACTTCTGTTGTTAAGGATGCAATTAGAAATATTAAAAATTGAAAAAGGAAGCTAGGTTAGACATCCACATGTTGCAGAAGCCTGCAATATTTTGCAATATTGGAAGCCTGTTTCACGTAGTTCACTCAACACACTGGTTCAAACATTTAAAATATTCTATATAAGAGTAAAACTTGGAGGAGTAAATTATTAGAGTGGAGCTATGCTGAAGAATAATTAAGATGGCAAAAATTAGCATGCAATTATTTTATGCAATTAATTCCTGTAAGAAAGCAATAGAACTAAGGGCCTAGCAGTTTGGTAGCTTTATAAAAGGAAAAGCCAAGCACGGTCTTGCTGAGTCCTTCCCCCTTCCTCTTCCTGTTCCCTGCTGCAGTAAGATATTTGCTCCAAGACATAAACCAAACAGCAAAATTAGGCTAGATCTTTATCTGTCTCATGCGAGGAAGCTATTTAGCTACTGCTTGTTAGAGGGCTCTTTTGCCTTCCTATAGACTAGCCAGGAATTGCATTTTTGGACAGGAAGGTAGTAGCTAAACCGCCTGTCTGATCTAAAAGACAGTTCCCGTCACCCTCAAAAGTCTATGAGCACTCAGGTTACTTAAGCAATCATTCTGATTCCTATTATGTAGGAAATTTTACTGCTAATTGGCAGAGGGAATCTTTTTGGCCCATCGTGCTGAGAGCATTCATACCTTTAATCAAGTATTTTGTTATATTTTTATAATGAAAACTTTATGGAATAAGATGCTGATGTTGAAGTTTTACTTTGTGTGAATATAAGTTGTACGTTGAAATAGCTCAAAAGCTCAAAGCTGAAAAGCTTTGAGATGAAATAAAATATTTTCAAAATTCTAGATTTGGGCTGTAAAATATCTGACAATGAAGAAGACCTCTCTTCATTGCTCCTGTGTTTGCTGATGGGTGAAATGTAGTTTAGTGACTCTGAATATAGATATGGGCTGATGGGATTTATACTTATATTTATGGTATTTTACATTTTTATGTGATTTTAATGGTGTTAAGCTTTCCTTTTTCCGCCTCTCTTAATTCAAGCTCTCTTTTAATTTATTTCAGTTTTGGTGCTCTTCTAATACATTTTTGAGTCTGGAATGTGTAGCCACATCTCTAATACAGACTTAGGGTGCACTTGGATGTTATATCCTGGTAATACAAATATTGCATTCAGATATCATGATAATGGTTAAAATATGACTAAAATATAAAATGGCTATATAAAATATACATCTAAAAGCAGACTGTCATATTGGATGTCTTGACCTGTGTGCATGTCCTTTGTGTAGTTTGTCAGCCGTTTTCTTAGTTTGTCTGTGAGCCTATGCTAATCATATATGAAGAAATCAGAGTTTTAAAATGTTATGAAAATTTACCTGATTTGATGAATCTCAAAGAGAAAAAAAAATGATTTCTGAATGTACAAAATAAAATCAGTGGCCTAATTTCACTCTGAATATCCATTAGTTATTACAATCGATTGGAAAATAAAGATTTCTTTGGCAGAAGATTACAGAAATGGGATTACAGAACAGAAAATTTAGAGAGTGCAAGAAACAAATTTGACTGGGAAACGTATGCCTAGTATCTAGATGCTGAAGTGTGGCATTCAGAAATAGAAAACACGGGAAGTTAAATGAATTAACCTAATAGTGGGGTAAGAAATGTCAATTCTAGGCAAGAAATGACAATAACCATGATAATATAGTGTTCCCCACCTTGCAGTTTCCAACACTTAATTCCATGCTAGGCAGAAGAGGGGCAATTTGAAAGCTCGCGAGGGCAGAGCAGGGGTGCTTGCAAAGCCGGAGCAGTTTGCGAGGCTCCCGGCTTGGAAAAGCAAGGAGT
>NW_010585289.1:0-38998 GCF_000705375.1 Tinamus guttatus
TGAATTTGACTGAAATGAGAAAAAAAGTTATTTATTTTTAATGCAATCTTTTGTATAGTGCAATTTTTTTTTTGCTATTGTTTTACCTAAAATGTAGCAACAATGGTTTTATAGTGAAAGATAGGGTCTAGTCTGGTAAGATCCTTGGAAATTATACTTTGTTCTTTCATTCCCTTCAAGGTCTTAATAAAATTAAATTTGCCACCTACCATTTTTCACAGTAAAACCAAGTCAGTGAACGCTATGATATTAACAGAGATTATAATCTGGTTCAATAATAAAGAAAAAAAATGCTAAAGCCCTTGCTTTTCTATCCATGTATTATTTAAATGAGGAACTTGAGGTGCTTGATTGCTTGGAGGTACTCAGATTGTGGTTAAACTAGAAATATATCTTAGATTAATCCACTTCATTTCTTACTACATTTTGATTGAGATTCCCTGGACATTTTTATTTCCTGCCTTTGAAAAAGGCCTTTTGCCACTCTACTTACTTTTGTTTTGATCATATAAAAACGTGCTTCTTACATGTCAGATGGAAATAATCCAGCTGCTATCCTAAAGTACAAGTTGCACACACAAAAGATGCGGGAGGGTATAGGCATGAGTGCTGTTGAAGTACTGTTGAAGACAGTCACTGAAAACCAAAGAACTGCAGTAAGTGATTTGGGGATTAAATTGTGGAGCTGAAGAGTAAAGAAAAATAAATAAGGGCCATGGCTGGTGCCACCATCTTTTATGGTGCCTTGTCCCTGTCATCAGCCTCAACCTGCGCTGGGAATGGGTGCTGCAGGTCTTCAGATGCATGAGCAATTTGCTCGAGGATGTGGTTGCCATTTCAGTGTTTATGGGTTTACTTGCTCAGCTAAATATTAGGAGTGAGTAAATCCAATAAAAATATAATGTGTGAATTAGGTTGCCTATGCTTAACTTTATCACTATGTATTGAGAGAGAGAAATGTATTGCTTAAATTATTCTCTGAGACAGACTGTGTAGCTATAGTGCTAAAGAAAATCTATGAACTTTGGCATCTCTTTAAATACCCGTATACTTTGTGTATATGAAAACGCAGTAGCACTCTGATCAGCTAAAATAAAAGCTGTGCTGCTTTGCTAAGAAAAAGGCACTGTTCGTTCTCTTTTTTGCTCAGTAAAACAGCTGAAGTTAAGGATTATTTTTCATAGTTTCTTTTACTTAACTACTGAAAGCATAATATATTTGTATATTGATAATATATTAAGACATACTATAAATAACAAAACTTTAGGTACTTCAGATAATGAATCATACTATAGTAACAAACAATAGATAAGGAAAACAAGAATTTTTGTTTCTTGCTGTTTATTAAGATTAATTTGACAACTTTCTAATAGAAATAAGTGCTTCTTTGAGATATATATATATATACGTGTATACTAGTTATATATATTTCCAGAATTCTAGTGATGGTACAATAGGGAGACATGATGCTTATTGACGTAATTGTCGTAGGAAAATCAATGGAAACAAATGTTCTTTCTCTCTTTGTAGTATAGACATTTCTGTGTCTCATTCTCAGGTTTGGAGATGGCTATTCCATCAAGGTTTGGCTTAGCAAAGAAATAAACTATGGAAGAGTCATTTTGGACTGTCTGCAACTATATTTTCCTGGAACACATTTTAAGGTACAACAAAAATTTCTCATCATAGCAATTATTCTATGTCAAAATTAAATATGAGATAATAAGAATAAAAGATGTACTCTTACTGCATTATTTGGTCTTTTTTTTTTCTGAAAAAGTATATATGATTCTCCCTTTTATTTTCTTGTTCAGCCATTCATTTAGATCTGACTTGTGACATTGATCAAGTTGTACCATCCACGTCCAAATAGCCTTTTTATAAGCAAACAGGCATGACTCTTGAGTCATAATTTCCTTTTGCTTTAATTCTTGACCTGGCTGGACTTTCCTTTGTGTTAACTTGAGGCAGGGATGCGCTGCATTTGCTAAGAGGATTTGTTTTGATAGCAAATGGCTTCCCAGTAAGTTCATCACGCTTTTTTCTGAGATTGTTTTATTTGATATGGAGCCCTACAAACTAAATGTGGTAATTCGATTCTGAGGAAAGCTCTTGAACGACATGAGCTCATCGTTTTTCTTGTTTTGTTTTGTTGGTGGTTAGGATTAAAATTATGTAAGCTTATTTTTAATAAGTGTCTGCATGTATATGTGTAAGTGCTCACGTACATGTGAGCTCATGTGCTCATGTATATGTGTGTGTGCTCGCATGTATTTATAAGTATATATGATACATGCGCAAATGCATACTTTCTCTGTGTATAAGTGTATTTATATATGTACATCCATCCATCCATAAATATGTACAGACTGTTTCAGAAAAAATACTCAGTAGTTAGGGCTTATTTGGCCAGGAAGCTTACCAGCTTACCAAATGCATAGAATTGAGAAGAGGATTCTTTTTAAGCTGAAATAGAGTTTAAAAGGAAGAGATGGAAGGGGATCCTAATGGAGAGATTACACTTCTTAAATATTTTTTAAATCTTATCCCATGGCCATATACATTTATTTTGTTTTGTATTTTTGTATTTCTGTGCCAGTTCAATTCAAGGATCAGAGGCAATCTTATGATGGATAAAAACTGAAAATAAGAAAAATAAGATATACAGAGATATACAGAGACACAGATGTATGGAGGCCTTTATTTTTGTAGATTCAGGTTTCTTGTTCACATAATGATGTGGGAATCAAGTATTTTTTCTCTTTGTAAAATATGCAATTATGTATATTTAAAGTGTGTGTGTGAAACATATTGATGAATAAGGTTAACTTTGCTTCATTGTCTCCAGCTTTTACAGACTTCTTTGTGATAGGGGTAACTCATGTGAAATAAAAACCTATAGCATAAAACTGTTCTAAATTCATATGTCTAACAAAGTGTTATCTCAGAACACATAGAAAATGTGTGTTTTCTGAGTATAAGCAGCAAACATTATTATGCTGCTAATGTAAACAAAATTTTATTCTTGATTAAAAAAAAAAACTTATTTTCCTACAGTGAATCTGCTTACTGAAACCAGTTTAGTTATAAAGTATATCTTCATCATCATCAATATGCATTTATTTTTGTCTCTTTTTGTTGTTTTTGCATGTTTCAAGGGACAGCATCTTAATCTGCTGGAGTACCATGTACCACGAAGTCCAGGATGTTTAGCAGAGCTCTTCAGAGTCCTAGAGATTCACAAAGTCTTTCTCCAAATCAAACACTACTCTATCAGCCAAACCACTTTAGAGCAGGTAGCATTTCTTTTCTTTTTCTAAACGTACTGTGTTAAAGTGAGTATATATTGCAGCAGAATATTGATTTGGTGGAACTAACTAAATATTTGTGATAAACCAGTAGTTGCAGGACAGATCAGGTGCATACAGTAATTTTACAAGCTCAGACGCTTTTAAACTGGAGAAAACTGGGGTGAGCAGTTAAAAGCAGCATGTGAACCCACACATTTGTACTATGCTCAGACTTGGTCTATACTTAGATGCATCTAGACCTGTGGACACTTGAGAAGGTTGGACTGTGAACTGCCTTGTCAGTATTTGAAAGGCTAGGGTACTGTCAGTGTCCTTGAAATGGCAGAACCATTCTTCATAAGTTACAGTAAATCTTAAACTTACAGGATATTTTCACAGAATGAATATTGTGCTCTCCCTTATGGCACACTGGCAATGCATAAGGAGACAGAAGAGCCCCACCACTAATGACTGTGAAATCCTATTTGGGCACAAGGTATAACAGACGATGGCAGTGGTGTAGTTCTAGGTAGCTGTGGTGTGCTATAGCGTCTTTATATGCAAATTTTCATTCAGTATTCTAGAAACTGAAGGAGTGGCATCTGGTCAAAATATTAATTATATATGATGTATGGCATGTACTTGCTACTTTGTCCCGTGTGCAAATTGTTACAGAAATATTCTGGTTTGTACTACTCTGTGAATTGCCTGTAAACAATCTTTTCACTGAGTGGCTCTATGTAAGGTAATTTCAGTTCAAGGATTGTTCCTGAATTGTTTACTCAAGCTCTTTTTCTCTCTATTATTCATGATGATTCATCACCTCAGTCTCCTACTATCATTTCTGCACCCTGACTGTATGAGTGTCAGTTTTAGACAGGAAAATAGTTTTTTTTAAAAAAAAAAAAGTATATTAAGGAGGAACAGAGGCACCTGAACTAAAGGATTTGCTGGGTTCAGAAGTATACTTTCACCTTTAAATATCTGGACCCTCATCTGTAGAATGGTGACTGACATTCAGCTCACGTTCCTCCTGTCAGTCATTTCAATGCAAAGAAAACAATTGTTACGCAGTAACTTGTGTAATGGTAAAATAGCTTTTTGAATATTTTACCATTGTTCTTTTTTCCTCAACCACTGGTGAGGTGAAGAGAGATTATTTATAGAGTTGACAAAATATGATTCTAGAAGTGTTTCATTGATGTAAATTCTTTTTTTTTTATCAGGAAAGCTTACAAAAACAACTGAAGAAAATCTCTCTAGCTACGTCTCCAAAGTATCAGTTCAAATACTGTTGTTTTGTAAGTCCTACTTTTTTGTGTCTTTCAGGTGTTTATTAATCTTGCAACGCAACAGCAAGGAGTCTCGCATCCTACACAGGAATCTCCTGCTGTTCTTCACGACTGTCTGCCAGTCTAGGTTCAGAAAACAATACAGAAAACCTACATATATGTATATGCATGTATGCATACATTTTATATGCAATAAATCCTTTCCGCTTTTACCAGGTGGTCTGTGAGAAACCTAAGGAGATGAAATGAGCAGAATGACGGTGAGTTTACATCTGTAGGCCAGAAGGAATGCTAGCAGTTCTTAGTAAGACAAGAGAATAGGCACATGAAGACCAAAGAGGACCGCCAAAAAGTAATACTATTTAATGAAGTAGAATTTTGTAGTACAAACTGCCTTATGAATGCAGATCTATGTTAAAAAAAAAAAAAAACTGATCTCTGATGTCACTGGGTATTGTAGATTTTTTCTGTGGTGGATCTATATTCATTTGACTACTGTAATTTTCTCTTGCATGCACACTTAATATCTGTAATTTTTACATGACAAGGCAAGAAAAACCCTTTGAATGCTAGAAAGAGCTAGACTATCACCCAATATTTGTATTTAATAGCATAAATTAGAGCCTTTTGACTTCCACATTAATTCAGTTCTGTGTTGTGACAAGCTAAATTAGCCTTTTTTATTGCATAAAGGACACACTATATTCCATAAGGGTTCATTCTAAAGAGGGTATTAGTATACTAGTCTGTCTCTGAGTTATGTTAAGTAAATTTAACAAGGTTTCATAAATCATGCTTGACAATGAGTTCTCCCTTATGCCTGCTGGTTGCTGCTGGAGGAGTGCTCAAGCATCTTTTTAATGATCTGTATCATTTTCTTAGAGTTTTGTTTCTTTTTTTTTTCCTAAAAGAATGCCACAAATCTATTTGAGGGGCATGTTGAAAGAAAGTGAAATAAGAATTCTGATCTGTAAATTTTTCGATAAATGTATATTCTGATGTTATTTCAGAGAAAGCCATACCACAACCTTCAGCCTACACATATGTAAAAGAAGTGAACATTTAATAAATAAATCAGCTTGCTTTGTGGTGGGAAAAAAAAAAAGAGCATTGTGTGGTAAACTACTGACCCTCTTCCAAAATAGGTCCTTTGGGAACCCTATAAAAGGCAACTGATACCACTTTTATTGCAATGTATTATTTAACAGTTGAAATAATAGAGCATGTGATTCAGATGTGTACTGGTACAATATAATTTCTGTGAAAATCAAATAGTGTGCTTTGAGATTAAAAGAAAATCTGAAATTACCATTTTTTTACGGTACTGCTGCTATAATGCCCTGCTGTATGAAGATGAAACATTAAAAAAATTACATTTGTTCTTTCAGCTTTGTGAACTGACTCAGCTGTTCTTTGATGTCTTTATTTGTTCGGGATTTTGCCCATCACACTTTCTAAAATCAAGATTTATTTTATTTGTTTATAAAAATGTGAAATTAAACCCTATAACCTGAAGAAAGTATATAAAAAAATGTACAATACTTCATCTACACTATGTATATGGAACAGACTGACATTATGAAGTTGCTTTATCATTGAAATCGCTGAGTATTATGTAGAGTGTGCTGCATGATGTCAGAGCTGTGCCATGCTCCTCAGCATCAAAAGCATTGAGAAGCCATTAAGCCCTACCAGGTACCATCCAAGGGGATATGGTCGTGTTCTAGGTATGATCAGTTCTCTTTAATTTCTGCAGGAGGCTGGTAGTAGGTAGTAGGAAGTGTCTGTTGTCTCCAAACAGAACAAAATATATAAGTCTTTAAAAGCAGAGTGTGAAAGAAGCAGGAGGAGAAAGAAAGAGAAGGCAGTTGAAGGAAACATGAGCAAGACCCAGAGTATGCTATCATAAAAATGTCCTGCTCAGCATCTTGAAGTGGAAGAAAATGAATATAAGAGGAACAGAGAGATGAGTTATTGTCTAAATGGCTTGACAGGAGAATGGTCTTGGAGTTCTTGCCCAGATAATGCAAAAAAAAAAAAAAATTGGGAGGGCGGGGAGAGGAGGAGGAAGGACATATGTCAAGTATGCCCATAGGATTTTATTATATCTAGATCTTAAAATGTTGTTGTTATGATACAATATTGCCTTTCTTTGCCTTTTTCCCCCCCTGCAAACTCTAGTGTCTGTCTTCAACCATCACAGTTTCCTAAAGAATTGAACTGCCAACCATGAGTGCCTCCAACTCAGGAATGCTTAGCGAGGGTGTGTTCTGAACTACTAGGAAATTTGAGGATGGATTTAGTTAAGGAGATAGTGCTTCTTCTTGGGGGGGTCTAAGCGAGCTGAGCCAAAAGGCCCCTTTTGTATAGAATTGTGGCAAGAATGCCTGTTCCTGCCTAGGAAACGTGCCAGGCAGCTGAATGAATAAATCAGTGCTGCAGCTTGCTTAGAGCAAGGAAAGTATTAAAGCATACAGGACACTGTGGTGAGACTGCAAAACAGTGGCCAAGCTGAATCTTAGCTGGGGGGTGCTTTTTCATGGCTTGGCTGTGTGAGAATAATTAAATGCCTTCTTTTTTTTTTCCCCCTCTGATTAAGATGTGAAAGATTATATTAGTGTAATAGATGAATAAAGTAAATAAGGTTTACTTCAGACTGATGGGTGAGCAAGTTCAGTTAACAATGTTTTTCTTCTTTTAAATTGCTTCGTAGGTATCTCAGGAGACCCAATTTAATTCAGGCAAGTAGCAAACAATGTCTTTCTCCCAGTCCTTTATGGCTGAAGAAGGTCAAAATCTAATTGAGTTCCAGGGTACTGGGTTAAGTCTCAGAGGACATTTTCCCACTCTCTGAATTCCAGAACTCTGTACGTTTCAAGACTAGACTTTTGAAGATTCTTTTTTTTTTAGTTAAAAAAGAAAAAAATCTAAACTGGAAATCTGGACAGATAAGGACATTGGTATATTAATGATGAGAGTCTTGAATTCATGAATCACACAAGTATTTTTCTTTTTAGGACCCTGGATCTTGAATTAAAGACAGATGAGAATTGTAAATAATATCTTCTTTTTATGTGATCTCACCTGCAAATTTTTCTGAGCATACAAGTGTTCCTTATGCTTCAAAGGATAAACCAGAATCAGAAAAAAAATAGATTTAGAAAATTAGAAAAGCGACTGAACATCCAAAATGCTTAATGATGAAAACTGGGAGATGAATTTTCTACTTCAAAGGGACATTCCACCATCTAAGTCAAGAGATAGGCTTTTCCCAACCATGGTGTTGGAATTGTTTCAACCCCTGACTTAATTTTCATACAATTATAAAGTGAGATGAGGAAAACCTGGAGATCAGAACCTTAATTCAATGGGCTATAAATTCAGTGGAGGTAGAGGGGTAATGATAGGAGGAGGCAGGAAGGTAAATCCTGCTGCATTTTAACCTTCTACGTAGGTTTCTATCTAGAAAAAAAATGGACTTCTTTCTCCAGTTTGGTCAGGCATGATCAAAGTTGGTAAATTCCCCCAGGGCAGAGGAAAATGTGCAAAGTGATTTCCAGCAGAGAAGATGGGACCTTTTGAGTTTCTCTGTTCTTGTGAAATTTGCATCATTGGAGTCTGACATTGGCTATATTAAAAAATATGACTCTTGCTGGGACTGTTAAATCCCTAGATCAGTCTAAACCTAATTTAGGAAAAAACACTGCTTTCCTGGTTTCCTGGTAAAATGACAGTTTCTTTGATTCAACTGAATGCGGTTTAATCTTTTTATGTCAGCACTTTGATTTTCTTTTTCTTTTTAAAGAACAGGGAGATCAAAGCTAGCAGAATATCTTTAGCTTTAAGTGATTGGGGGCTGACTAGGTCAGGCAGCTTTCCTGAGACCTATGTTAGCCAAGCAGAAGATGCTTCCTGAGTTGCGTGTTAGATACTTGCATTTCAAATAAAATGGATTCTGCAAATTCAGTGGAAGTAAGCAGCAAGTGCGAAGCAGCAATCACAGCTATCTCCCTCTTGCAGAGCAAGCAACAGTCTGCTGCTTTCAGCAGGCAACCTTAATGCTGAAGGTTTCAATATGTGAACAGTCCATACTGAATAATGATATGGATCACTGAGAAGATATTTGTTGGAACCAGTGCAGGACAACTGCACAGGCCTTCCGGGAGCTGAGCCGGATTACAAGACACAGACTCAATATGAGGTTAGGTCTTGCTCCGTTTATTAGCCGAAGTGCGCGTATATTTATACCTACAAGCATCTGAGGGATTTCCAGGCTATCTATGATTGGTTGCTAGGAGGGTTGCTAGGTCCTGACCGCATAGGCTCTTCTCAGTTCTGCAAAGTTGTTTACCTGAAGCGGCTAGCTCCTCATTCCCAGCCGGCCAAGGACAATTCGCTAACACTCCCCTGTACAGTATCAGCAAGGCACAGGTGGTGCAGATCCTCAGCACAGCATTTCTCTACAGATATCAAAGCATATTTTTCATCTTTATTAAATTCTGGCTTCTTTACAATGGCCCTATGAAAGCCATACCTAGAGATCTGGGCACTTCAAAAACATGCGTATGTCCTTAAGCTTTGGCAGATCGAATTAACGAGGTGCATATCTGCTTTCCTACAAAGTGCAAATGAAGAAGGAGGATATGTAAACTACAAGCAAATAATTAGGTCCACAAGTAGGGAGACTCAACAGGAAAGGAATAGGATGCACTAATATGCTACAGTTGAAGGCAAGATCAAAAAGGAGCCCTTCCACCATTGCACAGAGGGAATAAATGCTGATTTGTAATGAAATATACTGCATAAGAATGAAGAGATGTATCAGAAACACTTTCTTTTAAAACTTGGGCTGAAAAAGACAAATGGCAAGCTTTATTCCATATAGCATTTGACACCAGTCAGCACGTTTTTATATGTGATAGCCAGACTCCTAGAAACTTTAACTTTCCTCTTGGACCATCTAGCAGATTTAAATCCAACTTCTACAAAAGTGAAAGTCTTTTTTTTTTTTTTTTTTTTTTTTACCTCAGAGCTAGTTCTTACAACTTTAAAAAATTATGCCTAAGGACAACAAAAGTAAGTGTGTGACATTTGTTCCGAGTTTTATTTGTTTAGAAGTTTTACTTTGAATTTATTTTAGTAATGTGTAAGTCTAAAATAGGTGAATCTAGAGAACAGAATTCTAACAAGATGAAAGGTAAATACAATGTTTTAGAGCCTTTTTTTCCTTCCAAAAATTAAAAGATGGTTAGAGATGGTGCTTGCCAATGGTTAACTAGCCTCTGTGTGTTAGCGCCCCAGAGCCAAGCTTGTTTACTTGGTCATTGAGACAACTCCATTACTCCATTTTAGTAGCACTCTTTTTCTTTACTAACTTTGTGTTTTAGGTCAATTATTATTAAAGGTTCATATTTTTAAGATCATGTGTGAAATCCTGATCTTGCAATCCTGAAATCTTCTAGCTCTTCAGCAGTTAGATAGCTTTGAAGAATTATGGAATTTTCCTTATTTAATATGTCTTAAAATATTTTTAGGAGGATAATGCATGAATTATTGCATATATAGCATATAGACTTTGTGCTTAGTTCTAAGTGTACATAAAAATGTCTATGGTTACATATTTCTAATTATGAAAAGGATAGAATTAGGTCTTAGCAATATGGACAGTTCCAATTTTATACTTTGATAATTATCCAAACCACTTCTATTACCCATCCTAATTGTAGAAAAAATATAATAACTACTTTCCTCTTTAAATTTCCAAAACTTAGGAATTGGGATAGTTGCTGTGCTGGTTATTGAGAAGATATGAGGAGGGGTGGAGTGTTCTTCAGTGGATAGATATGTTGTCTTGAGCACTACGGTGCCTTTAACTTCTGGGGAATGCAGAACTAGCTATGTGTAGCAGTGCTAGGTATTATCCAAAAAGTTTTCATCAGAAATATGCACTGTTGGAAGACTTTGTAACAGCTGTGATACATAATAGTTGCTTTGTCTTTTTATCCATACACTTTTGCTCTCAGAGAAATTCAAGACAATTGTCCAAAGAAACTTACCTTTTTTCCCCCCCATTATAAATTCTTTGTTGGACATAAAGAGTTTGCTCTACAGCATAGCTTCAGGTATAATATTTAAAAAAAAAAAAAAAAGGAAAAAAGAAGTTTTCCAGTGCTAGTGTCAGACTAAATACAACCATATACTAACAGTTCCTTACAGATCTGATCCTTCATACCTACTCTTTTATGGTGCCAAAAAAGGAATGTTGGTTGGATCAAAAGGAGAAGTGATTGGAGGCCTTTTATACAGCAGTGTATTCTTATTTTAAGCAAATTGTGTAATTTCAAGATGAAGACTGAAATCCAGTTGTCTGATGTGCTCTGAAGGTATAAAGAGAGACAGTCCATGATTTCAAGAACTCCCAGTAACAGTCAGAATATTTTACAAGCTGAGAAGTGAAACACTAGTAATAACTATAATGCATCTAAGTTACTTGTCAGAAGTTGCACAGGGAGATGACAAAATCAGGAGAAGAATGTTTTGGGGCATCCAGATTGTCCCGTAGAAAGGACAGGATGAAACATGGCCATGTCAGGATGGCGTAATTCTGTATTCCCGTTAAATATGAAGCAGCAGAGAATTTGCACCTGACCTTCAGGGGCAACTGAGCTAGGTAAGGGTCTTGTGGAGATGGGCACTGTGCGTTCTTACTCCAAAGGTATTTCTTCTGCTTCATTTTGTTGACAGTTGCTTTCATAGTGTTTCTCAGTAGGCATCCTTCTGCAGAATGAGAGTGTTGGATTGTGTCGTCTTAGGAGTTTAATGCACTGTGTTCTCAGATCATTCAGTCAGCACCTGGAAGACTTAACAAAACAACTTATTCCACACTCCTTGTTCCACAAAGGTGGCACTTGGTTTGAACCTTGCCTCTCAAAGTGTGGGGAAAGAAATCCCATATATTCCTATTAACATAAAATATTGTCATTTCTACTCCCTTGATTCCTTCACATCCTTTTCTTGGATTCTGATCATGTGATCATTGATTGGATAGAGGCAACAGTTTCATTTCACAGAAAGGTGTAATGGAAAGATATAAAGGGCAAAGACCAGGGACATTCAATATCTGCTGAGACTAACAAGCCCTCAATTATTCATGTGCAATTACAGTTCACTGAATTAGCTACATGAAAACAATAAAACAAGGACTCTATGAGGCAGATGCTCAACAAGGGTATTAGAAAGGGTGAAGGGCGAGAGTACTGAGGCTTTGATCTTGTTCAGTAAGTTGATTCAGCTTGTTTTTCTCCCCATCCTCTCTCCCCTCTGTCCTGTCTTTGACTTTTGTGCCTTGCACCTTCAGCTGAGAGAGTAGCAGGAACACCAAGCATCTGGTATATGTTTGAACTCATGGATGGAACCTAACAGCAGACATTTAATGTTACCCTGTACCCAAAAGGTGGAGGTCTTTAGAGAGTAGAAGTAATCCTTTATTTTTATTTATTTATTTTTTAAAATCCATTTCCTGTGACAATTCTTGGGAAGAATTAAAAAGCTTCTTGCTCTGGGGCTTGCTCTCTTGTAATACCTGTGGCTGTGCATCTACAGATATAACACAAACATAGCAGAGAGACTGCTTAGAAATTTTCAGGAAGGATCAGATTTGTCTGCATCAAGGATTCTTAAGCAGCATCCTAGTAAATCAGTATGCTTATTTTTATATGCTTTTATCAGTCTTTTCTCTTGGGTTTGGGATATTGCCCCACTGTTACAGCTCACCTCATTTTTATTGGTACTGTGTGTTACACAGTTCTTTAAACACAGCACAGCTGGGATAGCCTTAGGAAATGTGGGGTGTGGAAGGAGTTTCTCCCAAATTGGTTCTGTAGGGATGCTAAAGATTTGGGAGTTTTTCTCTGGATCATAACTCTGTCCGACTTCCCCTAAATTTCCAGCAGACAGTGCATCAGTAGATGGCAATTGTAAAACACCTTCCCCAGGAAAATAGATTTCAGTTGAACTAATAGACTTTTTTCATGTAGCTTTTGGAAGTTCTGGGGAAAAAAAAAATCATATTTGATAAGGAAAACATCCTTACTAACGCAACTAAGAGCCCAAATGGTAAAAGTGTTTCAGAACCTATCGAGTAAGTTTTAGGGTCTTCGCAGTGGATCTGAGCAGAGCTGTGAATTGAATTCACAGCTACTATTGAATTCATTTTTTTTCTGTTCAAGGCTTGATTCTCCTGCAGCCAGAGTAGGTCAAACTGCATTTGCCTTCTGCCTGCGTTCAGTTCAGTCCTTTAGTTCTAAACTGAATGGAAACTGTGTAAGTATCAGATGTTGCAGGTGACTCCAATTGCTACTGTGTCTGCCCAGCTGCTAAGTAGTGTATAAATTAGTAATGATACTGCCTTAAATCATAGTAATGTACAGTGACCTAAAGGCAAATATCATGTTTTTTTGTAGTCCTTTGGCTTTAATGGAGACCTGAAGAGATGCAGAAGCCCAAATCTTAGTTTTATTATGATGCCAGGGTCTGGTGGCAAGAGCCAGCTCAGAAAGACAATATCTGCTGAGCAGAGACACTAAGTGTAAAAGAGAGAGAAATCCAAGAAAACAACTATAGTGTGTTGGAGAGCATGGAGAGACAGCAGTTGTAGCAAACCAAAGACCATGCCATCTCTTCCAGCAGAAAGCATTTGTGTTAGCTGGCAGGATTACAAAGACAGCACCATGACTGCTCAGGATCTAACTACTCCATTTCTCTGTTACTGAGGTTTGGGAAACAGCAATCCTAACATGGAATTTCCAGGTATTGCAATTTGTTCTTTCTCCAGGTCATCTGGTTTGCAATTACCATAATGTTTTTCCACCATGTAGGAAAGTAGAAGAGGAGGAAGGGAAGAAAAGGATAAAAATAAGAAATGGTTTTGGCAGTGAATACTTTTACAAAACAAAATATTTATGAGATATGAGCTTTAAAACAATATGAACCCTCTTCTTTTTGTTGGTCTACTAAATGAAAAGGCTCTGCAAACTAATCCCTTTAGTGTCTTTGAAAAATTTATACTTTTTTTTTACTACCGATTTGACCAAATAAATCCTCATTTTGTTATTAGATATATTGCAGATTCTTGTATTTCATTGCTTGCCCTTATAGAAATTTTGTTTTTATCTTGTGGGTGCAGATAACATATTTACTAAATTTAAATAAAACTCAATTTTCAGCAAATAGACTGTATTTTGTTTTCTTACCAAAACACAATAAAAATATATAGAATAATATATAGTAGGTAAAGAAAAGTATATTTCTAGTCAGACATGAATAACAGATTAGAAGTATCTTAAAATCCCTTTTATCTTGCTTTGATCTGAAACCAGACTGTGAGCAGCCATAAACACTAGACGTGGGGGAGGGAATAAGGATGACTCATTTTCTTGATTCAAATGAAATTGATTTTCTAAAGAAGGGACTATGACCCTGTTTGTTAAGGCAGCATTACATTGGCCCTTTAAAATGGTTTGAATTGATTTCTCAAAAGTACATCTGTGTATCAAAAGGATCTATCGCTATGTCAGTGATTTAGTCTTAGACGTGAAACTAAAATTTAGCAGTATTCATCACTTGAAAGATTCCTTTTATGCAGAAATTGACTTAAAACTGCCTTCTAAGACTTAGACAGAGGCATAGATAAGAGAATTTGAATTTAAGTGTGCAAGTGCAAAACTTTGCTGTCTGGTATACTGTTACAGAATATGACATTCAATTAAAAGTGGTAACTTGAAGTAATATTTGTTTATTAATAAAACTGTTGTCTTTGGTAAGGTTGATATATTAACTTTTATGTAGGAAAAAAAAGATAGATTTTATTTGTTATCTTTCTGATTCAAAATGATTCCTTGCATAACAAACAAAGCTTTTAAAAATGTCTTTGAAACTCCTGGAAGAAAAGTCTTCTCAATCCCTATTTTAAATAGTGGCAGGATTTTGCCGATGCACCAAAAGGCAGTTTGGTTCCTTTGAGTTTTATCACCTCGGAATGTTTCTACCTTGCCCCCTAGCAGAAGTCAGACTGAAAAAATGGCAAGTCCTAGTTCTCTAGACTCTGCCCGTGTTTTGACACCAGAATAATCTGTTTTCCATACTAGGTTGTGCAGATGCTTATGCTCTAAGTACTCATGTTCATCAGGAAGCTAATTAACAGAGTCTTGTCTTCCTAGCTTGATGCTACAAAATTTATCTTGTTCCACAGAGATGCTAGAGGCAGCATTGCTTTAGCACATTGGGGTTACAGGCAGGCAGTGTCGTGTATATTAATGTCTGCATCTTAGGTTTGCCACTTCTGTTCTGAAAACAAGGAGCATTTAACAGGTTATAGCAGTGGTGTTTGGCAGCTTCTGTAATTTTGCTGCTTACTATCCTTTGCAAATGTAGCAGTACTGCTTTTCATGTATAATCAAGTGGTTGAGACATTCATTATTCAGTAAGATTACCATCTTCTAGCTGCTAGCATGAAAGTAGGCTGTATGTGTTAACAACAACAGCTAGTGGTTTTTTTGTTTGCTTGTTTGTTTTTTGTCTTTTTGTCTTTTAAGCTGGAGACCTGTTTTATTGAAGCTGAGCCTCTAGTTTAGCAGTCTTTGCTAACTGAAATAGTGAAGTATGACATGCAGACACACTCTTGTTTATAGGACGTTGTAGTTGCTGCTCACAGCTGGGGTATATGATGCCAAATTATGATTAAAATATGTCTTTACCAAGTAGCTGTGGTAATGCACATGTTTGTGCTCTGCCTCTCCAAAGTCCAAATATTGCATTGTGTGCCAGTAATAAACTGTACTAATTTGAGTGATGTAAAGGATCTTACTTACGGTATGGATTACTTAATGGCATACCAGGTGAAGGTTTACATTTCCGGTTATTGCTATAATAAAGTCAGTCTCGGTGTCCCTTCCTTTCAAGTCACTTTGCTGGACGTGATGAGAAAGGAAATAATGAGAAAAGCATTTTGTGACTAGGGGCAGGTGAAGCTATGCCCGGTGTCTCAGGACACTAGAGGGAGCAAGAAGGCCAAGTTCTTGACAGAGCTGCTGGTTCCTTGGAGGTTGCCTGCTCTGAGAGGGGGGCTTTTGCCATACCGGCTGCGTAATTAACACAGAAGCTGTGATACCATTTGAAAACAAAACCAAAGAAATCGCTTATATTTTTTTGTTTTTGTTCGAATTATTACCAGCATTCATTTTTTTTCCTCATTTTGTTTATTGTTTTGAGGAGATAGCATAGGAGTTTTCATGTCTGTGAACATTCTGAGCGTGTGTTCATGTTGGCAAATGCTAATGGACTGATTGTTACAGAAACTGAAGTCTTCGTTTCTCTTCATCAGAGACCCCTTTAGGCAAATGTTAACCTGCCAAGAGAGCAAGCATTCCAAGCAAGAGCTGCAACTAGCTAGTTGTTACCCGTGAACAATAATTCCTGACCTAAATCTTTCTGTGCTAGGAAAAAAAGTACACAAAGCAAGAAAGGGGATACACTAAGAAGCTATTACAGATGATGGAGTATTTCCTCTTGTGTTCCCCTTCTCCACTCACATTAAGGTTTGCTAGAATATGATAATAAATTCTGGTGAAATACAGCATTGCAGTGTGATTATACATAGAACTGGCCCTGTGCCTATAAAGAGATGTTTTAGCTAACTAAACTAACCCACTTACATATTCTTCTAAATAACAATCTGTTGGTAGGGGGACATATCCAGGACATTCAGATGAGAATATTACTGGCTGGGAGAGAGTATTTCCTTTTGGGATTTGGGAAGAGTATTGCCCATACAATGAATTGTAAATGCAGTTTACATTTGCAAGTGCATCATGACAGTAAATAAGTTTAACTACTCCCTTTTCTGTTCTCCTATACATTTAGTGAAATCTTAAAGCACTGAATTGGATGCTGCCAAGTTTGCAGCAGTAGTTTGGTGATTGGGGCGGGAAGACCTCAACCCAACCCCTATGGCCTGCAGGGTTTTGCAGGCCTCTAGTGAAGGCCTAATAAGGCCTCTAGTGAAGTTCAGGATAAGCAGCGGTCTGTAGTCCTTGCTAGAATAATAGCATTAAAGGAAAAGTGTACTGGGTACTACCTAGTACTGACAGTCTAATGTCTGATCCTCCTGGGTTGCTGAGAGAGGCTTTGTTTAGACTTCATAACACTATGAGCAAAGGACAGGATAAGTTGTGTCTTCCAGGAGCATAATGGGAAGCAACATTTTTTTTTTCCGCTATCCATTTCACTTCCACAGGAGCAGTTTACTTCACAACTCCCAAAGTGGTTCTGTTGGCCTTTTGCTTGTCACTGGCTGTCAGCAAGACCAGATTTTCTTTCCCCCCTTCACTGTTGCTGCACCACCTTGAATTATTTCCTTTCCTCAATTTCACACACATTCAATATTCATAGACAAATAAGAAAAAGTTTTTTCAATGATTCAGCACTTCTATAAAACAAGCCAGCAGTATTATGGCCAGGAAAACCAGTTTTAACCCTGTACGGGTAATGGTAGTAAGGAAACCAGTGTGTAGCAAGATGTGGAGCTCTCTTTAATAGTTCTCTAGTGCATGCACACAGTCTTTTTGACTTCAGTACTTGTGTACTCATTGTGTTATTCAAATAACTTCTTCCTTGCAATTAAACTCTTTCTTAAGGATAAAAAAGCCCACCTTTATACAAGCTTGAGTTTATTTCTGGGCTATATTTGTTTGTTATTCTCCAGCTTCCTTTGCCAATATTGCTGCATTAAATAGAAGAAAGCCAATTTAGCAGCTGATGACTGGTCTTGATTGCCTAGTTTTTCAGTTACTTCCCCAGTTTCTCAGCAGCTGTTAAGGAGCTTTGGTGAGTTCAGTGAGTCCACAGAAATTGAGGAACTGCTTTCATCTCCACTGGTGTGAGAACGAAGAGAGGCTTTAATTTGAAATGCACAGAAGTTTGATGTCCTACTCCTGGTCATTAAAATGCTTCTGTTTTATAATCTATAGTCTCCTGTAGCTCTTTCCTCTAAATTACCTAGAATGTCTTCAGACCTGCATTTTAATCATCCAATAGTTTTCTGCCGTGGCTATTAATGTGAGATGTGATAACCAAACAGAAGAGTCTCACTCTTCCTATCATCTTACCTAGCTAGTTTCCTAGGACAATATTCAGATAGCAGGCAGACAGCTAGCTGGACTCAGTCCTGTGATTTTTACTGTAGTCAAACACATGATGTGGCAAAGTCTTGATATGCTGTGCAATGCCCTGGCATGTGCTTGGTACCTCCCTGCTGCAGTGCTGGAACTGCTGCTGTGATGTGGTCCCCTCCACGTGCAGAGGTCTCTTCTTGAAGTGGCAATTCTCTCTGCGTATTTCCTGGCATGATTCATGCACTTGGCCATCCTTTAGCACTTTCATCTAACTATACTCAAAATAATAGTTTCTAAGCATCCCTTTTTATGGAAATAAGGCTCTTGGCCTGATTCAAGACTTGAATTTGATATTGAAGTTTAGGTTTGATTGAGAAGGTAAGACAAGAATCGCTACTATTATCATTTAGTGAAAGTTTTATGCTGAAGCCTATTTCTCCCCAGGGTAGTTCAACAATCCTACAGATTAACTCATTCACTACAGGTTCAAGTTTAGGAATATGCTCCTCTTCAGGACACCATTAAAATACAAGTTTAACCACAATACTTACACCTCAATGAAGAGAAGGGGAATTCTTGCAGGCTTGAAATTTAACTCTTAAAATGTTTCCCCGGACGGGAAGGGCTTTAAGTTCATCCACAGAGCATTTCCTGTCTCCAAAGACCATCATAAATTTACCTGAATCCTGTATCCATTTCTGAAGTTGAACTCCCTGTAGGCCACTATTGTCGCAGGTTATGGATTGTTTATAAGACTATTAATGAGCATAAGTGCAGGTCAGATCTCAACCGACCTCACCTTCTGTGTCAAGCCTACCTGCTGGGTTGGAGCAGATCACAGGAAAAAGAAGGCAGCTGAGTGTCCGGTGGAGTGCAGGAACTGCCATAAGCAGTAAGCATAAGCGGTAAGCTCTCTCCATTATTAATTACTTTTACTGTTACATATACTTTTAATACACCTTTCTTCTCGTTTCTACCTTCCACTCTTCCATGAGGCAGCTAAAATGATGTCAGCATTTCCAGATCTTTTGTTACAGACAGTAGTCTTCCAAAGGTATCTAGGGTTCTGCTTCTCTCTCTACTTTTTCTCCCCTGCAATTTTCTGTATGAACTGATGGAAATCATTGGACAAGAAATCTTAGATTGAATAGGTCTCAATATTTGTAAATTATCCAAGATAATAATAAAAGATTTCCTCCTTGAATGCACTTACAGCCTCTACGTATTTCAAAGCCACAGAATGCATTTTCTTTATATGTTTTCATTATAATGTTGATTAAATATTTTTCATAAGTACAGCTTTTTTAATTATCTGTTTCTTATAGAGGAAAAAAGAATCATATTTTACTTTCAGATGTTCTGATTAAAAAAGCAGAGGAGTTTTCAAATATCCTAGTATGAATTCCTAATAATTGTTAAGTCTAGCGTGGCAATTCAACATTCATATACTGTTGCAGATTGGAAAGTTTGGAAAAAAACAACTGTAAGAAGATTCTATTTATTTAAAGTCATGCTAATGACTTGTATGTGTTTGTGGATCATAGAAGCAATAACTGTGGTGGAGCCACTGAGTAAGTTACTTGTGTTTGTGACTTTTGCATATACTTGCACTTACAGAGCAGTGATCAAGTGAACTTGCTTTCTTCAATATAGGTAATGTTTTAGACCATCATATTAATATTCCAGATACCAGCTGTTTTGATAATTGCAGGCCTGTTTTTAAAGATTTTCAGAGAGAAGAATTTGGCTCTTTTTTGTCTGAAAAAAATCAAACTTCACAGTGTTCATTTGTATAAAAGCTGCAGATGTGTAGCACTCCTTAAACTCAGGCAATACATCTATGATTAAAAAAGAAAAAGCTCAATCTTTTTATCTCTATACAGTATCAGATGAAGTTTTTGCCACAGACTTAAAAGATCCAACCCTATGTCCCTTCTTTTGAGTTACAGCAAGAGAGAGGAACAGATCTTGTCCTCTTTTATCTATGTATAGACAGATACATTGCAGTTGGATCAGCTTAGTTCTGCTTGAACATTTGACATCCCAAATGATTCTTGCCTCTAGTGATTGTCCTGGACAAACATAAAATGATAGCATTTCTTTTTTTTTAACTTAAGGAAGGCCATTCCTTTGACAAGATAAGTATTCTATGATGTGCTTTGTTTTGATGCTTAAGACAATCATGTTCGGCATGCCTTTTAAAAACACTACTTGCTTCACTGTCTGCCTTAGATTCTCACTTGCTTCCCCTTTCATCTATCCAACTTATTCGCACACAGCACCCTGGAGCTGCAGCACTGCTGCTCACTTGAAGTGCAGAATCGTCTCTGGCCGGCTCAGTTCGTGGAAATAAAACATGGTGCTCACATGTGCCAGTCCCAGTGCCATGTGGGCTGCAGTGTTTAAGCTGTTTATGGAGTGTCGAGAGTGCCTTTTTCCTGGGCAGTATGCAGAATTTCAAGTGTGGAGCTACCTTGACTTGATGCTGTGTCATCCATCACTGCAGATTTGTGCCATTTGTCTTGGAAAGAGTCAAGTTTTTTTCTCTTAGAAATAGTCAAGCTTTGGATTTATTTGCCTCATACTCCAGGTGACTTAAACTGTGTCTCTAATATTGAGCTCTACCAGGATGTAAATGTTGCAAGAGGACATGAGGCAGCATTTGGGATGCTAGCGGTTCCTAGTGCAGGTATAGTTGCCCTAGCCAATCTTGAAGTCATGGTGGGTTTGGAGGAAGAAAAATAGTTTTTCTACTGTGCAGAGTATAGCTTTCCACCACAGCTGGACCCCTGGGTGACTCAGATCTGGGCACTGTGTTTTTCCTATAGCTTTTATGTTTTCTAAATTTAGGTCGGGATTTTGATACGTTATACATTTTTTGCTTTTATGTAATAGCTTATTATTTACCTTTTCTACTGTGAAGTCTCCAAAATGCTACTTGTATATATTATATTTTGTATGCAGTCTATCATGATAACATGCTATCCAATGGAAGCATCAATAAATATTCTGTTATTTTGCATTACCTTGACAATAGAAGACAACAAGCGATTTTTCCTGAACTCTCTTTTTAGCATCAAAGCAGACAGAATTTGAAGAAATGTTTTCACTAAAGAAAAAGTTTCAGATATAACTGAGTTTTTAGTGGCTTTTTTGTTTTTTCTTTTTTTTTCCCTCTTCATCTATTAAAGGCGGTTGCCAATACCTTTGATCTGCTAATGTTTATTGCAAAGATCCACAACCTAATCAGGTTAGCATGACATAACATTAACAAACTGTGAAAACCATCAAGATACGGGTTGTTCTTTAATGTTTGAGAATGAAAATGACAACTCACAGTGGTTTGGTCTTTTTTCTTAGCTTTTTCTCAAGCAGGGTTTTAAAAAGCAGGTGCCTTAATAAAGAAAGGATGCCTGGAACTCTAGGATAATAATTGTTTGAAGGAAAAGTTTGTGTTATGTTTAACAGATTAGCAATCTGGCTATGACCAAACAATGACATCTTTTATAAATCTGCAGAGATTAACTGATACAACATTGCTTACAAATAGCTTAAAGTCAGATCAATGTGTAATTGAAGTGTGTTACTTCATGCCTGCTTTCACCAAGGTTTGTGATGGATAGACCTCCATTAGGAAGTGAAACCGTATCATCATTTTTGTTTCAGTCCTTTAGGAAGTAATAATAGAATTGGTGGTGTGTGAGTTAGTAACAAGGGAATTAGGTCTAACAACCAGTTTACCTGGGGCAAACAAGGAATTGAAACACTTGTCTTCACAGTTAACTGATGGCAATGCATCTGTTAAAATGAAATATGGGCCTTATTAAAGCTAAACAGAGCACTTTGCATTTTGGTGTTTGAAATTATGCTCATAAACAGACTTACTGCCTATCAACAAGCCCTAAAAAAGACTTTTCAAGTAAGTTGGAGTGCTAAATGTGAGAATCCTTCCCCAGTGATGTTGACAAGGGCTGTCTTTTGAAGACATTAAATTTAGTACAAGATTTCCCTCACCCTTGCAAAGAGGGTTCTGTGCTAGGGAATCTCATGACCGTAGGGTAGCTCATGAGCTCTCTATCTGCAAGTTTTCTCCAGCTTATTATTTTTGTTGAGGATTTGCACAATTCATGTTGTTGTCAAGGTAGAAGGTATGAAGGATTTAGGTCTAAAGAAGAAATATGAAAATGAATTTGCTGTATTTAATTTTGCTTATGTGGGTTAGGCTTTGAGAGTTTTTTAAAATTCAGTTATTATTTTTTTAAGAGTTTCTCTATGATGTTTGTAAAGATGCATTGATCCCTGAGATCTATGGATGAAATTCTGTTTTGTGGCTCTACATACAAACTAGTTTGAAAAAATTCATTTATTTTGGTGACCCTCATTTCCTAGAATGGTTATCTTCATGCAGACTACCTTTATGTGACTTGGAAGAAGTGGCCTTCCTGGAACTAGTAGGGTTTTTTGATGCTTCTATGACATTTTGGGGATATCCAGGTTGCCTTTTTCGGCCCCCAACTAAAATATTCTGACCAGCTGTGTCGTCAGTCTGGACAGCTACCTATTTCCACCAAATATTCTAGATATGTTAGATACTAAATTACTTGTTTAACCCTGCCTCCCCCACCACCACACACACTATTTTTAATGTTGCAACAGTAAAATTCCAGTACTTTTTAGCATTAGTATTGTGTGTATGTTTTTTTTTCCACATCTTTAAAATTAGTGCCAAGAATATGATACTGAGAATAGCTGAAGAACAACTAAGTGAATAGTATTGTAACACAACAGGAAAAGCCTGTTCTGTGAGAGAACTAAATGAGCAATTCTACTTTAAAAATAGTATTTTTCTTGCTGTTATCATAAAAAAGATACCTTAGAGATGTAATTTGACCTTTTATAAGCAAATTTTATTGTTTGTAATTTCAAGGTAGAGTAATTGAGCTACTGAGGAAGGAAATGGAGAAAGATGAAGCATGAACTTGGGAGAGCTGTTTGGGGTGAACCATTATACGGGAGTATGATTTCAATTTAAAAAGTCATATTTTTGTACGATATATTATGTGGCCTTATATGGTTTGTGTATGGAAGTAACTAGATAGGAAAAAATAAGCTTTTGATGCAGGAGCATACAAAAAGGGAGTTGCAATAATATGAAGATATGCCTGAGGTTTGGAGGTGCTATGCTTTTCAAAGTGTTCTTCATATATCATGTTTCAAGGAAGGAGGACCCTGACTAAGAAAAGGATAATTTTCATTTTATTCTATAGAAAATATGAGTTCTGACAGGCATGGAAGAAGTCGCTCATGTCAGTTTCAAGAGGTTAATAGATATTCTGGATGAACAGAGCATTTTAAATGAGATGGCAACTAGGGAAATTGTACAAAGGCTCCATGAGTCCTTTCTAGATTATGTGCGGTAATACTGGAAGTCTCTTCTCCAATGTGGAAGTTAGATGTGAGCAAGAAAAGCTGCAAAGCTGCTTTCTAGCTGGTTGTCCTCCATCCTAAACTGGTGTACTTTCCTTTGTTGATCCCTGGCTTGTGGAGGTGCCTCTAAATGGCAGCACAACCATCTGATGCATCAGCCACTCCTCCAATTTTTATCTCATTGAATAGGCCCTTTTTAAATTTTGTGAGGTTCTTGTTGGTCTCTTATTCCAGCCTCTCTGGTTCCCTCTGAATGGCAGCCCTGCCCTGGAGCACTGTTTGTCTGTTACCTCCAATTTAGTATCATCAGGAGTGCTCTTCATCACCTCCTCTAGGTCGTTAAGAGATGTTAAACAGGGCAGATCTCAGGATAGATCCTTGTGAGAGATATATATATATATACATTTTTTTTTTTTGTTACAGGTCTCCAGGTAGAATTCAACCCGTTAACCACAGCTTTCGGAGCCTGATCATTCCTTTTCCCTAGCTTGCTGTCCACCCATCCAGACTGTAATATCCTGACTTGGCTAAAAGAATACTCTTGAAGAATTTTGCATGCATTAAGCCTTGTTAAAGTCAAGGTAAATGACGTTGACTTCTTTCTTATCCACAAATACTGTCGTTTTATCATAGAAGGCAATCAGACAGGTCAGGCATGATTTGCATTCACTAATCTATGTTGATGGTCCCATGTTAATGGTCTCCCAACTTTTCCCTTGTGTGTCCAGAATTGTGTTCCTCTAATGAGAAAGGGAAACTAGTTGTTTTGAAACTAAAGTAGGTTTTCATATTTGAAGTCAGTGATGATGAGTGGCAAGCATGTGTGTTATTATGAAGAGCAAGATATTGCATTTTTTAAGTTGCTGGGAACAAGTCAGGCCAATAAACTAAAAATGGTTCTGTTTGCTTGCTAATAAAAAGCTTTTCTGTGTTAATCATAGTTAAGGACAATAGATTGAGGACAATTTCTTTTGAACAAAACCCATAGGCCATACACTCATAAAGAATGATGTATTGCCCTGAGAGCTGCTTCACACAGCTGCTCTTTGAATTGAAGGTCATATAAAGTGGAATGCATCAGGAACTAACCATAAAGAACACCAGGGATATTTCTTTATCGTAGAACTCATAGTTAGAGGGGCTTTTAACTCTGCAGAACTCAGTAGTTAGGAATGGCTTGAGGGTGAAGCTTGGCATACCCTTCAAAGTATAGCACCAATACTGAAACAGAGAGCATTGTATACATGTAAGGATTTTTTGTCTTTTTTTAATTTTATTGAGATTTGCAGTCCTTTATCCATTTGAGACTGCATATGCTAATGTAAAAGAAAAAGGCACTGAGACAAACCAGCAAAGCAAATATCATCTTCTTACTGATGAACAGGATAAGCTTTTTATGTGTATGTATTTCTTTTTTCCCTTTACCTGTATTTGATTCTCAAATATTATATGAAGTTAATTTAGATTGTGCACTAACATAATCCTAAAAAAAGAAGGAGACCTTTTTTTTCCACTACATAAGGAGTTTGTGCAAACATTAGTGCTTAGAAAATAATGATCACCTATTTTATTTCTTATGCAGGCTGTCATGTTTTATGACTAGTGCAGCTTTACATCACTTGACCAAAAGGATTCTCCTTGACAATAACAGAGTCTGTGCTCTGTTTGTCCTCGCAAATCAGAGACATTTGGTGATTTAGACCCTTTATGTAATAGAAGCTACTTTCACAAAATGGTTTTGCTCCTTGCCTCTGTTTAAAAATATGATGATTTCATCAAATCAAAAACTTAAGTTCTTAAAAAAAGATTTGTGTGGTCTGACAGTATTGGTTGTTATTAAGAAATATATAGACATGCAAGTTATTTCCTGATGCATAAAGCTAGATTTTCTTCTATGAGCATAGCCAAGGATTAAAAACTGTAGAAGCTGTGACTGCATGAACAATGAGCTGTAGTAAGTAAGTATGAGCTTTTGTATCAGCAATGAGGTGTATCTTGGGAATTGATCTGCGCCTAAACCTCTTAGAGCTGACAGATGTTTTGATGTGATTTTCTAATTGGCTCTTGACTGTGTATTAATTTGTCATATTAAAGATTTTGTTTTCTTTCCTTACTCTGGTCCAGATTAATCTAATCTAATATGACATACTTAGCTGCAAAACTTCAGAGGCATGATTATCTTAGCATTGCTTGCAACCAGTAGAAAAAGATAAGCACATCTCAGGAATGATTCAGCCCAGCTCTGTATCCCTTTGTCACTAATGTGGTAAAGCTTTGAACATCTAAACTCCTACTTGGGTGTGTGTCTGAAGTAAAGGTGTTTGCCCATGATTTCTTCTAGTCTAGGCAAATTTCATTGCAAACAGAGAATTACCAATTCCAGCTTTACACATCCAACAGTTTCAGAATGTTGTTTCCTCTGTTTCCTCCCCTAGGAGTTTCCCTTAAGGGTCCCTTCTGTTGTCCTAGAAAACAACAACAACAACAAAAAGGAAAGAGAACTGTTTTCATGAAAAAGTAGTTCACTGAGCAGGTTTTAACATTATGTTGTTGTTTTAAATGAATTTCTAATTTGAAAGGCAAGTTTCTGTCTAATATTCCTCTTAGCACACTTTTCAGCTAAAAAGCCATAAACAAGAACTTCTGTACAGCTGTGAATGGCCATAGTGTAATACCAGAAGCCTTCATGGTACTACTTCCCTAGCCTTGACTGAACATGCCCTCTTGGCCTCCCATTTCTTTGGTTTGGGCTCCAGAATCAACCTGTTGAAATCACAGAAAATAATTTAGCCTAAGTACAGCAACATGGACTTTAAGATGTAGTGTAAATATACTAATATAAGGCAGATACCTTTAGAAAAAAAAGATTTGTGTCTGAAAAAGGTTATACCCTTCCGAGGTATATAACCATGGTATGGCGAAACTAGTCACGGCTGGGGAGGAGCCGGGTGTTTTTTATAGTAGGCGACTGAGTAGGGTTTGAGGGAAAAGCTCAAGGAGAGAGGCCAGTGTTCATGGGAGGCATGGTTGTGCGAGAGGAAAGGTCTGTTTTCTGTCTGTTTTCATATAGCCTACCCTGGACAAGGGAAGAAAAAAAGAAAAGAGAGATTTATATTCTCAAGCTATTTTTGGTGTGTTTCTTTTTAAGGATAAACTGTGCTTGAGAGGGATTTAGAGGAGGACTGGGGACTGGGGTATGGAAGGTCCTCTTAACTTTATATGTGTACCGTATAGTGTATTGCACAAGAGCCAAGCTCATGTCAGCTGCAGCCTCTGGTTGTTGTTTTTGTGAACTCAGAGTAATCATAATCTTAACAGCAGTACTCTGACACAGGAATAATGAAATCAGAAGGTCTGATAGAAAAGACTACGTAGGCTTCAGCTCATTATTTTCTAATAACCTTGTGAAGTACAGAAGTACTGTTATATTCAGAGTACTGATAAGTACACTAAAGCCTGGAGATACTGGTTTGTTTATGCTTAATCCCACAGTGAAGCAGCAGAAGAGCATCAGGAGAATTTATGAGGATGACTCCCAGCTTTCCCTCTAAGATGCCTCATCGCTCTACTCAACTTCCAAGCAATGAGTCCTTCTCAATTTTGTGGGCACACTGATGCAAGGTGTATTTTCTCTGATTTTATTCCATTGCATTTTCCTGTCCCAACATAACAAACTAATAGTTACTACTGTAGAGTATTGGAATGTTTTTATCCAAACAAAGAAAGAAACAAGACAAATCTAAGTTTTAGCAAATTCTGCAGCACTACTTGAAAATATACTGTTTCGCAAAATGTACACCAGTTCTCTCGGGTAGTATCCCCACACCATCATTACAAAAGTTCCTTGGTTTAAACTGAATCTTTTCAGTTTATCTTTTGCAGTAGTAATTTTCTTGCTTATCTAATCTCATCCTTCCTCTCAGCTAATTTTCTAAGATTCCTCTTGATTTGCTCTCTACAGCTGTACTCAGGAACGGAAGAAACAATATCACATGGTTGTATTTTTCTCATTTCTTCTTTTATATGACGTTAAAGAAGCTCCCAATGTTAAGCAGCAAAAAATTCTCAGGAGCTGGTTTTCATTAAAACTCTGCTAGTAACAACATCTGTGCCTCTGGCATTGAAGGTTGCCTGTGCTTTGCTCAGCTCTATCAGTTGCTCTAATAGACTGCATAATTTCTTCTTGTTTAATTGAGTTTAATTGAGGGAGGAAGCAACTTTGTTTCCTGTTGTTGTATTCTGTTATTTGATAAATGATTTAAATCTAATACTTTTAATGCCTTAGAATGTTGCCAATGTTGTTCCTGGAACAAGGACAGAAAACTTTTGTGGATAAGGTGGTACTTATAATAGCATTTATACTTTTTTTTCCTACTAACAGAGAATTCCTGCTGCTTTAAAATCTCAGACATGGAGGGATGCCCACCAACTAATGAAGCTAATAGATTTAAATATCTATTTCTGAAAATGCCAATTAGAATTTTGAGAATCGAGTGACAGCAGATTGGAGCACAAAGAGGTAAAGTAGAATATAGATGAATATTTTATTTTCCCTGTGAACAGTTCTGAGGAAGGCAGAAACTGGTAAACCTCCAGCTAGATTTCTAATTTTCACATGTTTACAAGGAACTTTATAGAGAGAGAAGGATATGTCTCTCTCAGTTTAAAGGCAAACTCTTCCCATCAAATACTGCCAGCTTTCCTGTTTTAAGTAATTTCTTTACTGCATTATTCTGTTGCATAAAATCTTATTCTTCAGTTGATGAGCTTTGTTGTACTAGGTTTCAACAAGCTCCCCTTGAGAATTTTGAGGCACTGAGTCGTCTTTCTCTCCAGATCTTCTTTGTCAGGAGTTGAGGTAGTTAACAATGGGGTTTAGTAACTCTACCTCTTTGTATGTGCAAGCATCGCTGTAAAATAATCTAAGATATTTCAGAAGACTGTATGAAAATGTTGACATATGTTGGGAGTACTGTGATTCACTCTAACAAACAGACTGGGTTTTAATCAGATTCATAAAGTGCTTTATTGTTGTGACAAATGATATCACAAGAGAAACTGTCGATGTAACCGCAGCCTTTCTGTCTGTGCTTGGGTGCCCGTTGTTCCTTATATTTGTGAATTCTTGTAGTCAGCAACAGAAGAGAAATTCTGTAATGTGCACTGACTTTTTATAGGCTTTTTATCTTGAAAGTGTATTTTGTGCTGCGACATCACAGGCAGAAGGGAAGGGGATGGGAGGCTTTCATCTTGTACATAGAGACAAACAACACAGGGTCTTGTCTTACCAAAGAAACTGAGAACAGAAATGAAGGCTTGGAGAAGAAAGACCTGATGGGAGAAAGGTGGAGGAGACCCAAAGAAAGTTTATGAATGCACAGGGGTGCGATACCCAAGGCAGCACATTAACTTGTGAAATCTTTAAAGCAAAATAAAGAGAGAATACAAAGTGTGCTCAGGAATCTGGAAAGGGGAAGATTTGAGAGTGTTGTTTGTGTTTACCCTTACTCCTGATGCATTTCATGAGGTGGTTAGGTTGCCACCTCCTTTCGTTCTCTAGGTGAAACGTGTATGCCATGGTGTGTGGAGCTTGCAGTGTTGTGAGATGAGGTCTCAATTCTGCTGAGTTTCTCAGAGTGGGAGCAGAATACTTTTGCAGTTATTCCCAAACACATATGCCCGCCAGAACTACTCGGGATTTCAGCAATCCCTGGAAAGATCTGACAATATACGCTGATGAAAAATGAGCTCCTTGTTTGTCAGGTGCACCTAGCTATATAAATAATATCTTGCTTGTACACCTGAAGAATATCCAATATTCTGACCCTTTATATAATAAAATCTTCCTAAGGACCTTGGTGTACAAAAATTAATATTCTCCTGTGCTTGGAGTAAAGAATTTCCTGATGATATATGAATCACAAGTGTGCAATTTTATAAACTGAGTTTGTTATCCAAAAAAATACCCCAAGTACTTTCTTTGTAAAAGTTACTTGGTACTGCACAACCTTGGTTCTTCCAGCTATAAAGTGAGAGTCATTCTACTCTATACAATTATTCTTGGGTCTCTTTCATGTCTTGTCTCCAAAAATTAACTGTCATTATTGAAACAGAAAAAAAAAATATTTGGCACTTAAACTTTCAATGTGTCCTGTGAAAATGCAGTAGTACAGTCATGTTGGAGTGCATGAAGGACAGCGTATATACCACCTGATGAAAATTCAGAGCGCATCCACTCAAGCACTCAAATATCCACTCAATTTTTGGAATGGTCCCCTGAAGGAGATTTACTTCTCTCCTCTTAAATCCTAAACCAACCTTAAGCTTGAGGTTATGTGATACATACTCAGATAATCCTCAAGCATATGTCCCTGTCCCTTCAGCATTTTCTGAATTAGGTCATTTAGCTTATTTTCTTAAAGAATAAAGTCTTTAGATTCTCTCTTTCTTTCTCTTTTGGCTAAATTCAGTGAGTCCCTTAATCTTTCTCCATGCCATCTGCTCTAATTTCTCAACTGATCGTAAATTTTATTGACCAAACATCCTACTGGTGTAAATTAATGAAGTCCTATTGAGTTCAATGAAATAATACAGGTTTGTAGCAGCTGAGGATTTGGCATTGCATCTTAAGTAAATAAAATTCAAGAACTGCTAGTGGTTGTGACATATCCCAAGTATACTCTTAAAAGTTGTTTATTTTTCCCATGCATGCTGTTTCAGGTTTTCTAGTTCCAGCCAGTATAATCTGCTGATCTCTTCTTTATTTGCCTCGTTTTTAGAATATGCAATTTAGGAATAATGTTCCTTTACCATGATGTTATTTCCTGTAGTAAATTGTCTCTCTAGCTTACTGCCTTTCATCATAAAACAGGTAGGATTCATCTTCTGGGGAGATTTAAAGTGTCTCTATCACCGCTAAAGGAAGTATATGTGAGTAGACTGGATAGGGATAGTTAGGTTAAAAGCAATTCTGCCTTTAGTACCTACCTACCATTAGTCACTACACCAAAGGATTTTTCTGTGAGCATATGCTGATAATTTGACTTAGTGTGAGGAAAACAAAGCCCTCAGTGGTTTTGTATTTAACTGGAGTGTGGAGAGAAGAGAAGGAGAAGAGAAGGAGAAGAGAGGAGAGGAGAGGAGAGGAGAGGAGAGGAGAGGAGAGGAGAGGAGAGGAGAGGAGAGGAGAGGAGAGGAGAGGAGAGGAGAGGAGAGGAGAGGAGAGGAGAGGAGAGGAGAGGAGAGGAGAGGAGAGGAGAGAAAAGAAAGCATACACTGTTTTGAATGATAACTTCACCATCAGACTTGTGAAAAGTAAGACTCAACCCACACCACTCACTCAATCATCTAATCTATCCTTATAGATGCTTGAAATACTTTCCAGTGCCAGAAGGGTACTAGAACAACTCAGCTAAAGCTCATATCTTGCATGCAGCATCTGGTTAAACTATAATGTTCTTTTCTTGTTGTTTCCGCTTTTCTTTCGAAAAAGCCGTTCAGGAGAATGACTTCAATTGTGGTTTGATCTTTAGATCTTCAGACCTGCAGTCACGCAGTTCCCTCTGCTGTCTGAGAGCGTGGTACGGGGCTGTCCCATTCTGAATTTGCTATTAGTTGCTATCCTGAACAGCGCAATTTGTAATAACGTCTAGGGAAGTTCCAACATGATAAGCATTTGAAAGCAAGAAATGAAAATTATCAAATGGCAGTAAATAGGAACATAATTAAAAGTGCACATGGGAAAAAATAGGTGAAAGTAGGTCAGGGATGATGCTACTGATGCAGTCAGAGAATAACTGCTGAATATACTGGAGGCTCTTTCATTTCCATGAAGAGTTTTATCCTACAAAGCCAGCAAAAAATAGAGCTGAAAGTGCAAGTGGCATTGAGTGGTTTGGAGCATATTTGCATTTCAGAGCAATAGTGAAGGAGAGCGATGTGCATCTCCAGTCAAGGGTTGGAAACTGCAACAGAAACAATTTAGAAAGCATAACTGGTTGGACATACATGTGCTTTGTTTTTGTGTAGTGGATTGCACAATATATCCCTCTCCTTTCACTTGTGATTGCTTTGTGCTACTTCAATAATGCAAAATAATGTAAAAATGTCTAGAGCAGCTCTTGGGCTCCTATAGGTGCTCTTTGCCAAGGGTAATATTTTGGAAGTGTGGGATTTTCCCAAAGCAAGCAATGAGGTGGTCTGTGCCATCAGAAGAAGTCACAGAAGCAGCACTGCAGTGCTCCAAAGGAAGACATGCTCCTATGAAATGTCTGGGTAAGTTCTGTAAATCTGTGTACAATCTGGATAATTTATGTTCAGGCAGAAACATGTATAAAATCTGAATACATTGTTCACTATGAATAATTCGCACTGCTTCCACTCTCCAACTGCAGCAAAGTCATATAAACTTAATAGCGTTGGAGTTTTTTTCTAATTAAGCTTTTGTTTTATGACTACATTCAGGCAATGGCGAACTTGCTTTTCCATCACCTGTGGAATATTTTTCATTCTGAAATTCATATGCTCTGTCTTTTTTTCTCCTCCCCTCTTCCAAGTTTCTGATCAATACCCTTTGTTTCTTCCTGAACTCATTATTTTAATGCTTTACTAATTGTCAGCCCAGATCCTTTGATTAGTAGGCTTAAAATTGTTCAGGATCAATCAGTGCTATAATTCTGATTAGCATTTAAAGGTTCAATCATTGATCCTCACCTAAGCCTCCTCAATTACAGTGCGTGTCACTTCAGGTTTCCAGTCAAGGTTGTATCTATTATGAAGAGCTTATGTTAACTTTGAAAGACCTTTATATAGGCAATTTTTCCTGCCCAATCCAATCTTTTCTTTTCTGTTTGTCACGAAGTTGAATTGCTATGGGAATCTGCTCTGTATGCCCACTAATAAAATACTCAGTAAGGGCAGAAATCTGATACCAGGTTCATTTGGGGAGACAAAAGTATGCTTCTTATTAAAAAAACTTAATTATCAGAGGCTTTGCCTGGAAAGCCTGCCCATGTCTCCTCTATTCCTACTCTCTCTAAACATTCCCATTCTTTTTCATAGATAGATTCTGTGCTTTCTGCAAAGCATTTCTCTAGAATGTTCAGTAAAGAGCAGCAGATTTCAACCTAATTATAACCATCGCTTTTAAGTATATAACAGCAACTGCTGAGAGAAAGTGTAGCCTTTAAAGTCTTTTCTTCCCCCTCTTTCTTCCAGTCAATAATAATTCTTACTGTGTATGTTCACATATGCATGCACATTCATGTGTAAATAAGTAGAAACTGTTGATATTTTGCTAGACAAAACTGATAGCTGTAATGGTTTTGATTCAATATGACAATGAGGAAATGTAACATGTAGTTAATAACCAGACTCATTTTTGTGAGAATCCAGGACAGGACTGGTCAACTGTGACTAATTTGGGTCTCATATATTTACAGCAGAAACAGTAGGGGGAAGGTAGAAAATATTCCCCGGATTTTCCTCTCATCTTAAACAAAGTCCTGAAACTGATTTAATATTCAATGTTTAGTGAGTTCAAGTTAAAATAAAAATAATAGTTACAGTACACCAGAGAAACAATTGCAATTATCAAGATAAAAAGCAATGAATTGATTGCTTTTATTATGCTAAATTTTATTTCTCAAAGTTAAAAAAAAAATAGCAATGTTTTAATCTAATCTGGCTTTCTTTAATAAACCTACATACAAATTTTTACTTGGATAAAAAAAGAACATAATGAAGTCCTGGTAAAAATAAGTAAAAATAAGGGTCATTTCTGTGAATTTCAAAAAAAGTTGCTGTTCAGGATATGAAAAATAGCTGAGCTTTGCTTATTTTTAGTGTTTTTATCCATCACTAACTGTACTTCATTGTATTTCAATAATGAATTTCTTTGGTAAAGTTCCTTTTAAAATTATTGTAACAACTCTGGTCTGGAAATAATAAAACTGAAGGCTTTCCATTCCCTCCTATAATAGAAGAACTTGGTGTGCTAAGGAATAACTTTAAAAAATCACTTTATATGGTGCAAAAATAACCTGCTCCCCAGCTCTTCCTCTTCCCTTAATTCTAATGTTAACAGTAAGAAACATATTGCAATTTTCTGCTAAATACAAAACACGTGTGAAAGGTGTCATAAGAGGCAATGAATATACATCAGCAGCAATGGAAAAGTTATATCAACAAATAGTTCCTAAACTTACAGAGTAAAGTATAAATCTTATCCTTTTCTGATGTCTCACTCGCCCTTACAGAGTATTCCTTATATTTTCCATATTTTCAAATTTAGCTAAGGTAACTGTTGACTACGTGGGATTGACATGTGTTGTTCATATATTATACATTCCTCTCCATGGTGCTTCTGCGTGAAAAAGAATAACAACAAAGCAAAGAGAAATCATAGTACCAAAAATGAAGATGGGGATCCAACCGTTCTTTGTATCTCCTTTGCTTGTCTTGACAATCTGTGAGCATTACCCTGTGTCACCTAATCTTTAAGGAAGGTGTTGGAACTCACAGAGCAAGATGCCGAACTTGATCTGTGAGACCAGGGATGTTTTTCAATAGAAAGTAAAGCACAGTGCAAACTCAGAGAGACAGGGATGAAATAATAATCCTCTATACAGCCCTTCCAAATATTCTGCTGGTTCTGGTGCCTAAGGGCAGCCTAAGAATTAGATTTGTTCCCAATACAACTAGGCAGTCCCATCCTTTTGATTTTAAAATTCAGTTTGTGTTCTTTTTAGCATAAGATGAAGGTAGCTTTTAAGCTTGCAGACTTTGTTTATTTTTGCATCATCAGGGCTGACTTCCTAAACCACCAGTTCAAAGCAATGATCTGAAGAACTGTATTTTTGTCATTTTTTTCATATAAATTGTGTCCCCATTGCGCATCTCCTTGAAAGTGAGAGCCTTTACTCTTTGAATGCAAAATGTGCAAAAACAAAATAAAAGCAAGCATTTACTACCTGTCTCCAAGGAATTCAAAATGAGCAAACTTGTTGTATATAATTTGATGTCATTAATGTTATTTTTTCAAATACAAAGGAGAGGGCTGATTTTTTCTTCTTAAAAGATGCATAAGTGATCTAGCAAAATTGATGATGGGTTTGTGTTTTTTCCTCAAAAATTTCTCAAATATTTTCAAGCATTTTCATATTGCCTGAAAATGCTTGAAAAAAATGACTTGTGTCCTACACTCATTAACATCGGAGTATAAATCCAACAATCCCTTTTATGAGATGGTTAAAATGCAAAACCTTTTTATGTGCTCCAGGAAATACATCTTCCCCTTCTCCACTCCCTCTCCCCACAGTGCAGCGATCTTAATCAGAAGCATTTCAGAATCTGATGTTTATCCTTCTGCCCTTACCTTCAAGCAAATATGTCCTCCAAAGAACTTGCTTTCTGTGCTGGTAGACACTTAAATCAAAGAGTCAGGATTTGCCATTAAATAACAAATTGCTACACCTGCCTAAGTTTTTGTTTGTTTGTCTGTTTTTGGTTTTGTTTCCTACATAGATTTTTCAGCACAAAGATCCACATAAGTTATTTGTGCACTGGGACTATCAGTAAGTAATTAATCGTGTCTGCTGAGAGAGGATATCTTAAATGCTGGACTCCACACACAGACCCAGTGTGTGGGTTAAACCAGTTAAACCAGTGCCCTTATGTTCCTTAACACATCAGCAGTATTTTCAGGGTTTATCTGGAACCCTGTTATTTATCTAGGAAGAGAAACAAACTAACAGTTCCCACTGAAAGTGAGAGTCAACGAAAACTGAACCTCTGGCATGTAGAGTGTAGTATAAAGGTTGGACATATGCACTGTCATCTCTGCTCTATGGAGACTTCTGTTTTCCAGGGAACTCCAGTGGTGCAAAACCTATGCGATAAATGAAACCCTCTTGTTTTCAAACACTGTGCTGTGCTGAACAAATAGGCTAAGGTTACTCATATCCACTCCCCGTAGCTCCTGGCTGAACTGAGAGTCAGGACTGCCTGGCAGGACCGCCGCAGCTCCAGCTCCTGTATATCATCTGAGCTCATCTTAACAGAGCCGGTTCAGATACTCCTGGCAGCATAGCCAGGGCAACGTGGAGCTTAGCCTTGGCTAATTGCCCAAATATTTACAGCTTCTCAGGAGGGCTTTGTAGCCTGTGCTGAGCTACTCTGCCTCCTCTATCCAGCTTCTCTCATTTAAAGCTGCCTGAGATGTGTCTGCACAAGCTGCAGTCCCACCTTTGACTGCAGGGTGGATCTATACCCTGTTTTAGGGCAATCGGACTAAGCTGGAGGAGTCTGGTAGCCTGCAATTTAAAGTAGCAGGTCAAACTCCGACTGACAGTCTGGCATTATATAAATCAATAGTGTGGCCTCCTGCCTTCTGTATCAGTCACTCTCAAGTAGCAAATGAAAGAAAAAAAAAAGAAAAAAAAAGGAAAGGAAAAAAAAGGAAAAAAAAAAAAAGAGGGAATTGAGAAGCAGACAGAAAACATGAGAAAATGTTCCATGTGAAGGGAGATGGAAAGATCTGAATGTTCAGCTAGGAGACTGGATGTGTTAATGGGTGATAGCATCTGGAAGAAGAAGCAATATGTAGAACATAAGTCAGATGTTCATATTAATCATATCTCAGGATGATGGCTTATACTATTATCACCTCTGAAATAGTTTCAGACCTGCTTGTCTCCTGGGAGTATGTAACAGGGGATGTTGCATAAGCCTTGTTGCAAATACTTCTTCCAATGTGTAGACTTCAACTATTTTTGATTTATTTTTATCCCTGTCTGAAGGTAGTGCTTGCTTCAATTTCACAGCAATATACACTGAAGCCAAAATAGCTTTCCTAATATTCTCAAGTTTATGTTCCTGCACCTTGTTTTAGATGGTGGGATGCTATTTTTGAATTAATTTTTGATTATCTATCTTGTGAATTTGATGCCTTATGTTCATAAGTATGCCTAAGTGTTAAAAAAAAAGAAATGGCCAATAGCATTTACATTTTTTGCAACTTCTATTTTTATCTTTTAATTCTCTGTTAACTTTGATTCAACAAGTTCAAGTCTGAAAAAAATCTTGGTGGATCTGTAGATTTTTTTTTTTTGTAGAAGGTTTTTTCACCTTTTTTATATGAGTTCTATGGGGATGAATATGAGTTACAACAATGATCAGAGGGTTTATCTGTAAATTATGGAGACTACATAAACTTCCCTGTTTCAATGGGAACTTAATTGTTGACAGCTGAACCAGGCTCCTATATGCCCCTTCCCTTTTTCACTCTGGTGGTTTGATATCTTCATCAAGCTACATCCGATTTTAGTGCAAATGTTTATCTCCATTTCTGTCATAATTTTGTTGTCAGTGATAAGTAATAATTGCAATTTTTTTTGTGTGTATGGTAAGTGCTTTTTATCAGCACAAGATTGTTAACTCTTGTGGAGGGAATCTCTTTTCCAGAATGAGACATGAAATCTGTGCTTACTCATTGCCTCAGTAGTGCAGACTTTCTCTGTGTGTGTGTGTGCGTGTGTGTATGTGTGTATGTATATATAGATACATATAAAAATGTATGGCATTTTCTAGTTCACTAAAAATATATCAGAATATACTACTCCATGGTAACTCAAATATCAAAAAGTACCAAGAATATTTTTTCCTGAGATCTGACAGCGATGCATGATGAGAAATATGCAGTGAGTGAGAAAGTGCCAAGTTAATTCAGTAAAGAAAAGAGTAGGATGCTGAGTGAGCACATAAGATGCGTTTGTGAATGAAATCCTGCTGCAAGTGAACACACAGCTCTGTGTCTAAACATTTTGAAACCAGATTTGAGATTCTCAAATAAGTCTGCATATTTGAAAATTTTTGAAATATAAATACATGTTGGTTTTTTTAATTATAATTATGCATCAGGACCATTATTGCCACATATTATTGCAGCTTGCCAAAAGGTACAAAATGAAAAAGAGACCATGACTGTGGTCACACTTTCAAAATCTAGCCTCAGGTACAAAACTCATCTTGTGCTTTTGCCAGTGCTAAGATGTATGTTTATTTTGTTGAATATGATCTTGAGTAGAATGAAAGGATAATTTTGTTAAGGCCCTTTCCCCCCTCGGCTCATAGCTGTAAAGTAAATCGTCATGGTAAGCACTGAAGATGCTGAGATAGCTAATGTTTGTGACAGTTATGGAGCAATACAGGTCACAGTTGTTAAAGACAACATAAGACATGCTGAGTAGTTTCTGATTAGACTTATTTAGCTGCCTGAACTGCCAGCTGTAGCATTTAGGAAAATCACTTTCTTTCTGTAGAGCTGCAACTGTTTTGTGATTCAAAAGGAGATGTTGGAGCAGTTGGAGTCCTTGGGAGCAGGAGTGAGACTGGTGCAGTCCTGCAGCCAGACCCTTCCTGCAGCACCCATGCCTGGTGAGCAGTTCAGGGACAAGGCCAGGACATTCACACGGGCAGGCTGGGGCAAGGCTGGGACGTTCACACTGAGAAAGGGCTGGGACAAGGCCGTGACTGGGCTGGGATTGGGAGGCTGAGCTTCACGTATCCCCAAGCAAAACCCAAGGACGCTCTTTGAGCTTGTTCCCACCCATTCCCCCAGGTAGTTTAGAGAGAAGAGGGCTGCCTAGGCACATGATAACCACTAGCAAGGCAGAGAGATCCTTTCCCCCTTGGTCCTACTACACCCATCATGCACCATTTTCTTTGTGTGTTTCTTTCCCATGGTAAGGAGATCACCTAGTCTGTGACCAGACAAGGTGAAATTCAATATTTCCGGTAGAAGTTTCCATGAAGACCAGTAAATGTTTGATGACTTTAACTGATTATTGGATCAAGTTTGTCTCAGCACGGAGTATACCCGCAGAGTAATTGACTCCATCCCTAGCAAAATGTTTTATTTCTTGGGAATTGAGCAAATGCTTGACAGGACAAGGATTGATTTTCCTCCTGCTAGTGTTACTCACTGAGGCTGTTGTAACTCTAGGGTTTCCTTGTCTCAAAGCCTCTGTCTTTGCTCCTGACCCTGAAAGACCATGGCAATGCAGCTATTAAAAGAAAAGTGTTGGTACCCGTATTACCTTAGGCAGCTGAAATGCTCTCTGTACTTTTGAAACCACTACTTGACTGTGGCAATCTTACCATTTATCAGCCTGTACAAGGTTTACCATGTTGAAAAGATCATCATACAGAATGACTTGAGTACATTCTTGGAAGTATTTTCAGCTTGTTTTGAAGATATGTTTACAGAACTTTGAGGGTCATCTTTGAGGATCTAGTCGTCTTTGTCCTGCTGGTGGCGTCTTGGAACCTAGTGGCTTTAATGTTGAATTTTGCATCCTGAATGTTGACCAAAAGTTCTAAGGTAAGCACAGTAGCATTGAGAGTATATTTAAGCAGTAGTACAGCTTACTGTGGGAAAAGTTAACTCTACAAGTCAACATCTTGTTTTGATTGAGATAAAATAGTTTAAACTAGACTGGGAAGTATGTAGGTGTCTTTAGTTTATGATGAGATGACAAAGTCCTCAGCTCCAGAAGGCAAAATCTTCCCTGAGAAATCATGCAGTGTATTACTTCTTATTTCTTTGTGTTCTTGTCTCACCACCTCTTGAGTTTTGGTCATGGCATTTCCTCAACCCCTACCCACCCTTGAAGAATAGCTAGCTATTGTGAGAAAGGTTTTTAGTTAAAAGCACACAGAAGCAAATATGTTCTATCCCAGTATCCAGCATCATTAACAGCCTGATTGAGCCCTATTGCAAGTATAATAGAATTATACCCACCTCCATAACTCGCAGTGGTCT
>NW_010585289.1:39040-161384 GCF_000705375.1 Tinamus guttatus
TCAATCAGCTTAAGATAGAAATATGTAATTGCTTTCCATCATCCTTATCATGTTTGGCTTGGGGAAGACAGGAGATTTCATCCTGCTTTCTTAGCTATGCCTATCCTATTCACAAATTCTCTTTCCCCAAACAGTGGGATGTAACATGGAGAAGCAAAAATCCCAAGAACAGTGGCATGCAAAAGAAAGTTATTTTAAAAACTCTCACTGTTCAGAGGTAAATGAAGGACACCATGTTTCTGTGAGAGGCAATAGACCCTTAAGCCAAATTATATACAGCTACATTTCAAAGCAAGATGTTTTTAAGCATTATAAAATATCATTCCTGTACTATGTATGTGTTTTGTGAGTCAGCCTGCTAACCTATTCACCTGTTCCCACAACTAAGAGTAGGGAATTCATTAAACTGAAAAACTTGCTTTACCTGGAGAAATTCCATGGAAAAGAAATGACTAAATCATTAAAAATGGAAACCCTTCTAACAAAAAAGGAAAAAAAAAACTTGCCTGTGTTCATAATACCAAGGAGCAATAAAATAATCTAAAATGAAAATGAAAGCTTGTTTGGCAAGAGGAACTTATGAGGCTCGTTGCTTAGTGATCATTAGGGATCCAGCATTGAGGTTGTTAGCTCAGGTCATGCAATATTTCAGAAAGACAAAATACGAGGGGAGAACAAAGCCTAGTAATATTCATTAGATGTATATAATTAAAAGAGTAAAGTGAATCAATCTATTACAGCTTACACTACAACAAAGAAAGACTAATGGGCAAAATCCAAGATTAGTCTGTAGGCGTCTAAGCTGGTATAATTTACATTTTACGTAAAATCTTCCCTCCAGGCCTGATTCATTTAGAATCCTTTTAGCCTATCTGTTCAAGAGAAGGTCTTTAATTCTGGATTTGGAACATCTTTCTTATATCCAAGATGCCTGTGGCATGGAAGCCAGACTAAAAAGTGCTAGAGCATTGCTGTGTTTGGCTTATCTCCTGCAGGCTGCATCCTAGGCTGGGCAATTGGGCATGTGTCATAGGGAAGTCCTGGAGTTTTTTTGTGCCACATAGCTCATTCAGAGGGCAAACTACTGTTATTTCTCTCTCTTGGAGATGATGAAATGAAAAGTGCTGAATTAAAGTTTAAATTAGTATATAAACGTGAAATGGTAAATGTTTACCAAGGAAGAATTATTGGCAGAGAACAGGGATAGGAATGTCTCTCAATATGATGTCTTGGAGTACGGAAATTTACTAGTATCATTTCATTCCTTTCTTCAGATTTTACACCGTAGTCATTTGTAGCAGTGGAAAAAAAAACAAGCAACTGAAACCTCCTGGTGAACTGAAATGAACTTGAGTGAATCATGAAGGACTCTGCAATAAATATCCTAATTAATGTAAATATCAACTCAACATAAAGAACAATCTTGCCTAAACAGAAGAGAAAATCACTAGACCAATTTAGCCAAGAATAAAAGTCAACCAGCATGTGAAAAATGTAAGCAACAGCAGAAGAGGACATTAATAATTAAAAGAATGTAGGCAGAATACTGGAAGCAATAAAAAAAGAATGCATTAGAAATACCAGTAAAACTAAAATTAGGCATATAGAAACACATATGCAAAACTGTATACTGTTTGAGGTAACAAAACAGAGAGATCTTTGAAGAAAGAAATTGATTGCAACACTAGATGACAGGACTAGAAGAGAAGATGGAGAATGGCAAAGCAGACAATTATGTAATACATCCTTCCATGTATCTACTTGGAAGATCAAGAAAAATATGGCATCAACTGTGCAATTGTCTTCTATGCCAGACAATATAAAAGCAGATGGTCTATTTTTGTTCACAGTGTTTTGTTCCTGGTAACTAATAACCTCATACAGGGGCTGCTCATGTTACATAGTGTCTCCATGTGGCCCTTTCCAAACTGCATAGCTCTCCTGCAGTTTTCATGATTGCTGCAGGTGTGTGCTTTCTAATTGGACTTTAAGGACCAAAATTCTCAGATATATCACTCTCTTGACATTGTGACCAACTAATGCTTTTATTTTCACGTACGCATTTTCTTGCCAGTTTGAAGCTGGCACCTTGCAGTTCATAAAGATACTTTCCACTCTTCAATATGTTTTCCTGATAATTCTGCTGTGAAATACATCATGGAGACTATGTGTTGTAAGAATTTAGCTCTTGCATCACCCATTCAATTTTAACAAGAAACATTAGCCTGGGAGTATACTGGAGCAAGAACAAATGTAGCTGGTGTGTAAGACCCAAGGTTGAATTTGTAGGTTAAGTAACTTCATGGAACCTTGTTTTCACTTCTTCATGCAGCAGATTTTTTCCCCAAGGTTTATGAAGTCTCTCATGGCATTTATGCAGGCATTTCTCCTAGTAAAGACAAATTTTGCCATTTTCCGTACTAAAATCAAGAAGGAACAAGAGCTAGCACTAGTAATTCCAATTGCTTTCTGTTTTGTTTGTTCATTTGTTTTGTTTTTGTTTATTGTTTGTTTGTTTGTGGGTTTTTTCATACCAGTTCGCTTTTTCCCATTTTTTTTTAAATATAGTAATCTCTGACCTTTTGGTTGCTATTTGTCATGTATGTAGAGAGTATGAGGAAATGTGAAGGGGAATATTGCAAATGTTGACACAGTATCTTGTATGAGTGGACCATGATTTCATTATGGGCTGGCAAGAACTGCAGTAATATGTACCACAGTTCAGGTGGTCTCCTAAAGTCCATATACAAGCTGTAAATGTTTTCCAGAAAGAATCTGTGAAATTATCAGAATTTAATAAAAAATTTCTGTGACAAAGAGCCCGAGTGGGATGTTGCCCTGTACCAAAGGATCTAACTTCATGTGCAACTCTAAGCATGCAACCAATGGTCATTTATTTTTTCTTGAGGTAAAGAAGCCTTATTCTATGTGTGGGTGTCCTTTATTATTAAAAAAAACCTTTGATTTATGAATTTTAATATTAAACAAGACAGTTATTTCAAGTGAATTGATCTTGAAATAAGTAAATATGTTGTCATTTAACCATATGCTTAATGGTATGCTACTTATAATTGTAATGATTGTTTGCCAAGTGTAGTTTCAAATAAAGAAAGAAATGCACAGATGGTTTTCTTTTTTAAGTGCATTAAAATGCATACAGAATGTTTAGAAATGCAAATCCTTTAAATCAACTACTTGACAAAATCAGGCTTTGTTCCAAGCTGTTGTAATAGAGTCTCTTGCATATAAATAAGAGATTGTGTTTCAGAGAGAGAGAATAAGTCATCTGTAGAATGGCAGTCAAGTGAACTGGAATATGAAGAGGGCAAAAACAGAGGACTTAAATAGTATGAAACAGAAAGACTGGAGAAGTAAGTTGTCCACAGTTATTTCTGTGGCTGATTGTACAGTAGTGGCAAGATTATGTTGATGCATTTTCCCCATTATAGTGACACAGAGGGAATTTACTCCTTTTAATATCTCAACTCCACAAGCTAGCATTGCATTGTTTTGATTTATAGCATTATTAGCAGACTTATATTTCAGTGTTCTCTCTTAATCTTCCCATTTATAGTGTTATACGAGTTCTTGTATTCTATCAATGCCCTCAGAAAGACAGGATTTTCCAGAGGAACAAGTGTTATATGTGCTTAGCATTGTTTTAACAGTCATGACATTTGTGATGATAAAAGCATACCATTGTGAGGGCATATCGAAGATGGTCCTGTGATGGAATTGCCATTTATTGTGCTAGAAATACTAATTTTGCTAGAAAACTCAGAAGGGCTCATGTTTGGATCAATCACATAAGATAAATAAGTAAATATATAAATAAATAATAAATAAATAAGTAAATTATCTCCTGTGGTGATGGGAGTTTTGAGGTAACCTATGAGAAAAGTCTGAGGAAAAATCAGAGACAAAGAATATGTGAGAGAGCTGTTCTTCAGAGAAGGAGCAAAGATGAACTAGAAGAAATAAGAAATGAGAAAGTCGATGAAGGTAGAGGTAAGATTTTGATCACCCAATTAATTGTGTGTTTTTATTGGTTTCTCCAATTTTGTTTTGTGACAACACTTTTTTCCCGTGTTTGTAGAAGTTCATCTAGGAAAAGTTGCAAGCAAGTAAATAAATATTTTGTGCAGTCACACTAGAAAGGAGTTTATCCAAAACATGGTGTGAAAAACTGCCGTGGCTCTTGGTGTGGGAAGAACTCTATCATGTTTCAGTTAGATGAGAAACTTGATGGTCTGTGACTGTAATATGAGTCAGTGGTTTATCTACTAGTTCAGCAGCCTTACAGTGAGATTGGGTTTGAGAAGGCTATGTTTGCATTTCTATATTGAGTAATTTAAATAATGTCGACAATGGAAAACTAATGTTTCAGAATAAAGAATATTCTTTGTTGGTGCTGAAAATGTGAAAAATGAAAAATATTGGAACACAGGCTTTTGTCAGGGACTGTTTGATAAAACAAAGCAGTTGAAATAACTGTCTGAGTAGGCAGAGGTCTATGTAGCTGTATCTGTCAGTCTTCCAGTTGGGTCATTTTGACCCACTGTTCTAGCTGGTGACTAATAATAATTGGCATCATTATTTAGTGTTATTACAAATAGGAAAGTGGTTAGTACTGTTTTCCAGACTAAAAGAGCCTAGAAAGAATGCCTACTGTCTGTTTTGGTGACCTTTTTGTTTATATAGTAAAATTTGTTCCCTTTTAATCTCTGTCAGGAAAATAGTTGTATTGCTGCTGTCTGCATTTAATGCTAAAGCAAGAGACCAGTGCTTCAGCATAGAGCTAATATGTTACAGTGGTTATTAACAATAGCATATGCCTTGTAATAACTTTCTTGTGATTCATACAGCCATCAGAGGACAGAATTTACTTCCTCCAAAGAGCTGAGTTGTTGTATAGAACAATCAAGTGAAAAGAAATGCTGATTTGTTGGGTCAGCTGTTGGTTTGATAAACCCATGGTCAGTGAAGACAAGAACTGTCACTTTGTTCTATATTCTTGTTTGTTCTATCTAGCTATAGTAAAGTAATATCTGTACAAATGAAAACAGTGCTTTGTTGCTTCTGACAAGTTGCATTGTATATCCAGCTTGATCTCTCAGAGTGAGATTGAGAGAAATGGAAATACTCAGAATAAAATTTTGACAGTGTAAGCCTTTTTTAAACAAAAGTTCCATGTGACAGTGATATGTAAACTCTTTCCTTTTTTAATATGGCATGTGTGTTCCTGGTGGGAGTCTTTTAGTTCGCAGGATATTTGAGCTTGAGCTAGGGTATGGACTTGATGGGGATTACTTTTTTTTGTTTTTGTTTTTGTTTTTTTTTGGTTTTGTTTTTGTTTTTTTTTTTAGGTTTGGGTTTCATCCACTCAAGAGGCAGAGATAATAAACTGTAAAGCCAGTGATCAAGGATGGATAGGAAGTACCTGGCTGTGAATAAAATACTTCTGAAGTTGCTATCAGAAAAACAGCTGTACTGGGCTGGACTAAAAGATTGTTTTGCCCAGTACCTGTTGCTAACAGTGCTCATGAGCCAAGGTTGCCAAAGGAAGATTAAGTACAGGAAGGCATACTCTTCTGTTGGTACTTCTCTAGTCTCCTGAGCTAAATCTCCATTCAGTATCAAACAATAGTTGTCTTCCATGAACTTGAAACAGTTAAGCCTGGATAAATGTTTAACATCTTTCTTCCTGCTGGCTTTGAACCTGGCTCCTCCTGAGATGCTCATAGCTTATGTACTGGAATAGGACCATTTCTGTAATCTTATTTCTTAAATTTTGAGTGCTGGTGTTAAAGCATGTGTTCTGGTGCTCTTCTAGGCATCGCATTCAAATGTCATTCTGGAATTTCCTATAAGTGTCTATTGACTGATCTTCATGAGCAGCGAATTTCCATGCTTTTCCTTTTAAGAGAAATATCACTGCAAACTACATGATCTTTCATGTCTGATGTCTTTTCTGCACTTTCGTGTGTTTAAAGACACTGGCAGTAATCTAGTACATTAATGGTCCTTTTGAAATCCATCCTTCCTCTTTGGCATCCCTTTATCTGTCCTTTATCTACATAATTCATGAGGCAGTTGTGACAAATCATTTCTCAGTGACATGAAGACTGTCTCCCACTGCAACTTCAGTTCTCTCAAGAAATACTCAAAATATATTTTTGAACAAAAATTCATTGTGGTCCTCAGTGCTGTTTTTATGATACAACTGATAGTTTTGTTCTCACAAAGTATCCACTAATATATTGTATCAAAATCCTCCTTTTTGAAAGAAATGCGGATTTTGGCTATTAGAACTATTTCAATTGCATTTGGTCCTGGCAGTATTAAAATAGAATTTAGTATAGATTTCATATATATATATATATAATATATTATATTTCCTTACTGAAACGGCTGCACGGCTGCCCGCGCTCCGGGGCATGTCGGCTCCGGGCACCGCGGCCCCCGCGCTGCCAGGAAATACTTGACCTCCAATACAGCTTATGGTAAAACTGGCATTCTTGAATTGAAACATATTTTTGTATCAGAGATGCTCATCTTGAATTGAAGCTAGTGGAAGGCCACCTTAGAGACCCCCTGCCCAGTTTGACAGTAAGCTAGAGTGCAAAGAAAGTGTGGTCTTAATGTGTGTGCACCGTTTCCATGGGGGCAATGTTTTACTTGTTTTATGAATTTACAGAGCTATGTTGACTCTCTGTCTGTCAGGAATTAATTATTAGGATATGAATTTTGAAGTTTCAGCAAAGCTGAGTGTTAACCAAATTTTGGTGCTTCTTTTGCATTATCAGCAGCGTAGTTTGCTTGGATTATTTTCATGGTCAAAACAAGTTAGTGCCTAGTCAGGAAGCTAGACTCCTGAGGCTGTAGCTGATGGAGAGAAAAAATCTCTTCCAGCTCAGCTTACAAATTTAACAGTCTCTGTTTTGCCCACTGAAGGGTGCTTCTCTGTTGTCAATAAAGAGAGTGAAATAGCTGGTGAAGCTGGAACTATAAAACTACTCATTGTAAATTCACAGTGCTTTTCTGACTTTTTGGAGTTTTTCTCAAAGATGTTGCTTATCCACTGATCTGTGTCAGTACAAAAAATGATTATACTTAGGAGTAAAGAAACAAATGCATGTAGAGCAATTTTGAAGTTAGGAAAAATGCTTTTGCATATGAAATGAGCACATCCTTGTATGGAAATTGCTGACAGACAATGAACAAGTAAAACAATACTGAGTCTTTTTCTATTGCTTTTCAAAGCAAATCTTTATTATCCTTACTTTTATTACAGAGTAACAATTAAAATAAATAATCTTAACTTCTCTTTTGGACAGGACTTATTATCTTGTTATCTCGATGCATTCTAATTTCTCTCTATCAGTTATCTGCTTTCTCATCTGAAAAAGTCTTTTCTTAGCGTGCTTTAGTGTACTTTGCTATTCTGACAGCTACAAGGATCCTTGCTAGAAAAGCAGTGAATGCTCTTTTTTGAGTGAAGTTGATATAAAATCACGTCAATATATAAATGCAAAAGCTTAATGTATAGGAGCACATGTCACTTAGTGTATAAGCCTGTATGTTATAGCACTTATACTGCTAGGAGAAGCCAATTTATATTAATGCCGTACATAAATACTGAGTGCACTATATGTAAATTCTGAACAAAGAACCAAATGTGCAAAATTTCTATCCTTTTTGAGTATTTCTTGTGACTGTGACTTTTCATCCCATTCTAGCCAAGTAATTCAAGGAACTTAAGTTTCAATCTCTCTCCCTCTCTCCCTCCTTCTCCCTCTCCCTCTCAATTTGGGACTTGTAGAAGGTGCAGCACAGCCCTACTCTTCAGTCTTTACAAAATGATTTACAAAGTAAGATCAAATTTTACAAAGTAAATCATTTTCTGTGAATCTGACATGTAACTGTGACTTAATTTGTTTCTGCCTAATTCTGATACAGTGTGCTTTGATGTCAGAAGGCTTTTTGGCTGAATCGAGTTCCATGTCACAATACACTATAAAGGCATACAACTTATAGAAGGGGATTATAAAAATTCTATGTGATTTTAGTTCACTATATTCTTTTCATCTGAGTGGCCATAAGAGCATGACTTGCAATATGCTTTTGCAATGAGTGTTAGAAATCATATTGAAAATTATTGTAGTTTTCATTAGCTATTTTCTCTTTCTCCTTAAGAAAATAGATTTTTTTTTTTCCTGAGCATATTGCTTATTTCCCTCCAGATTTTGGGGGGGCTTTGATATGTAGTAAGTGCATCCCCAAAGATGAGATGGTTCAGCTGTAATAGACTTTTTATTATCAACTCTGCTTGCCGTTGTTTCCCTGCAGTTATATCTCCAAGGGGATATCATTTCCCAAAGTAAATTAAGAGTGTCTTAAAGGTAGATAAACTTCTTTTCACAGAGTCCTACTCTTTGGTGGAACTGTAATAAATAATAATAATTATACATTTACTGTTAAAATATTCAATTCTATGAACTATATACAAAACAATTGTATATAGTTAGGTATACATCAGGCCAATGAGATCTAATATAACATCCTTATAACATCCCTATAAATGATGACATGATAAGAATTGTAAAGGGTTTCTTTTACTGTATAGGCATTTTTTGTTATTTGTCTTGCAGTTTTGGTGTGGAAACATACTTTTGGTGTTAGAAAGCTACCTTTCAACTATTATCTCTTGACGCTGGGAGACAGGATTTAATAAAAATAGTTAGATCATAAGCGTTCATGATAAAATTATTGGATTTTAAGCATACCTTTTGATTAGGACTTTTATTACCATAATGCTTTTTCTTTTTGTGATGAACATTTAGCGTGCATTGGAAGCATTGGCACAGGCTGCCCAGGGAAGTGGTGGAGTCACCGTCCCTGGCAGTGTTCATGAAAAGTGTAGATGAGGGACAGCAGTTAGGGACATGGTTTAACAGGCATGGTGGTGATGGGCTTATGGTTGGACGCTATGGTCTTGAATGTCTTTTCCAACCATAATGATTCTATGATTCTATGCATAACAAGAATATTTTATTTTGATGATACAGTGTGTTCTAATCCTCTATTGTCTTAAACAGATTATTTAGTTTCAGTGATGGATAGTAATTTTTATCCTTTATTTGCTTTTATTGTGTAAATGTAGCATTAAGATCAGCAGCATTCCTTTCCTTGATACTCTGTTGGTGAAGATCTTGAACACACAACCGAATTAGAATGTCATTTGAGTAGAAAAAGCTAGCTATGCAGCTAGCTATATTTATGAAGTAATTCCTTAACTTAAACCTTGACTCAATGCTCCAAAAGCTGACAGAGGTAAGGTTACAGGTATCACGACATTCATGCCCCCAGATCTCCTATGAATTTCTAAATCTGTTAATTTGTTATAGTAACTAGTCCCTGCCCAGAACCACTATCAGTCATATAGAGCATTCTCCTCTTATATGTTCATGTAAAAGTGCTTCTCAAAGCGTGTAAAGCAAAAGGCTGGACTCTAAACCTTTTCTAAACAGGGCACATTACCAAGGTTATGTGGAATATTTATAAATAGAACTACTAAGTGGCAGAATGATCTGAGAAACTTTTCAATCCATCCTGAAGTAAAGGTTGGATTTTTTTTTTTTTTTTTATAGGGAAAGTTGTCTTCATCTTTGTTGTTGCCCCCTAAACATGCAGCTCAGATGCTTCAGCAGCTTGCTATTTATCTATTCTTGTTATTCTTCTTTTAAAGCTTAAAAGCTTTTAAGTGGCTCTGAAAGAGACACCCCACTAAAATTACTGGGTCCATCTCCTTTCTACTTATTCAACAGAGCTGATCTCATGAATAATACCCATCAACTCTGTCATAATTAGAGAGCCTTTTTTATTAGTGTAAGTCAGTTTTTCTGAGGTGTAGTTATAGAGGTGGTGATGTCCCACATTTGAAGAAAATGAAAGAACGTTGGGAATTTGTGGTTCATTTCTGAGCAAGCTGGGCGATAGGTGTGCAGACACAACATTAGTAAAACTGTTGTCAAAGAAAATACTAAAAGTTACTGATTTTTCTTTAAAAAAGATGCTTTTTAAAAAATTATAGTGCATTTCTCATCTGCAGAACTGAGCCATACCTGTGTTTTACAGGAGAGAAGTGGAGTCAGCACAAGCAATGTCTTTCATTGAAATCACACAATTTGCGGTGCATTAGAGCCAGGATCTTCACCCTTCTTAGATATTTCCCTGTAGCCTTTGGAGAAGTCTGGGCCATCAGCAGAGAGAATCCATTGGTTCTCTGCCTGTTAATCTTCTTTTGAACCTGCTTAAGGATATTGCTTGTGGTTATTTACTTGAAAGTCACAGATGTGCTTCTTTTAGTTGTGATGTGTAAAAAGATATTCAACTGTGTATGTAGGGGTGAGAAGGCTGCCTAGATAGAATAGCTCGGATCAATAATAAATATAATGGAGGTATTAAATGACAAAAAAAAATATTCTCTAGGCCCTCTGCCCTTTGGTACTTGACACAGATATGTCCCTAGAAAAACTATTTTCAGTCCTTGTTCCTTACAATGAACTGGCAGTGCCACACAGTTCAAAGTTCAATTTTGGTTTGATGCAAAATAAAAGGGAGGAAAGAAAACTGAGAAATAATGCAAAATGTTTAGATAAATTATAATTAAAAGAAAAATGTCTGATTTGTTCTTCCAAGATAAGGATTCTTATACTCTGGAAATGTTGTCTGAAGGGCAAGTGACAGAGGGAAGCCAAAGCTAAACTAGATTTACACATAATATTGCTTCTTAGATTAATAACAAAACCTATTAGGCAGCAAGCTTAGGGGGAAATTGTATGTGGAAAGGAAGAGATTATTCCACTGGGTCTCATGTTTTACTTTATTTCCTTTAGGTCACTGGGGTATCTACTCTTCTTACTACTGATGGTTACTCAGAGTGGGAATAGGTGGGGAGATAAACAGTCAACATCTGAGTAGCAGGCAGGTCTCTTGTCTCCAGATTTTCTCCCTGTAATAATTTATTTTGTGTATGTGGCAACCATGTCATTCAGACTAACTGTGGATTGTTAGTTGTTGAAAATTACAATTTTACCTCCAAGCCTTTGACTCCTGATTACATTAGCACAAAAGCATTAGTGTAAAAGATCTGAGATACAAAATGTTATTTTGCACGCCTGAGAAGTATTTCTGTTTTTTGTGCATGTGTGTGAAGTGAGGGGAGAAAGAAGACTATTATGATGGGGATACAGTACTTTTGACATTAAGCCTCTGGCATTTTCTTGCTATAACAATGTCATCTATTCTCAAATGCCTAATGAAGGTTCGTTAAAGAGATATTTCAATGTACTTGTGCTTTCCAGCACACATCTTATCTCAATAAACAAGTCTTCATCCTGTCTCTGGGCATTGAAGCTCCTGTCACATTGCTGAAACAAGTACCAATGATAGCTGATGGAAATGCCATTCAGCAATTATTTGCATCTTTCATCTCTCATTAAATACAAAGAAGAATCTTGTGGAAAGATTTGAATGTAGCTACAACTGTCACATATGATATCTGTCAAAATACGATAAATTGACAATCTTGCCCTATCTCCTGTTTGGACTGAAGAATTAGAGGAAGGCTCTGTTTTCTTATGAATTATCATTACACTTATGAGGTAAAATGCATTAACTGTAATCTCTTCTACTGACATATGAGCTAAGGGCACTATCAGAAACTAGCACATATCTTTTTAGCTTAATCAGATTCCGCTTTTCTATCCCCTGTGTATGTTACCTTAGTACTGGGATGAATTTGCAAAATTTGTATGATAGGCAGCTGTGGCCATTCAGTGGGTAGGTGGTAACTTATGAAGCATTTATTGTTCTACTATGGTCTGTCATGTCCTATGATCTGAGAAGATCAGATGGCTCTCGGTTTCAAGGATTTCTCAGGTATTGCACAGAATACATCAATAATGTATTCCCTATAGCCTGTTATTTCACCCAACAGTGTTACCATTCTGAATTTTCCTCTAGAGTGAAGAGAATTGTGTAGTTGATTAATAATCATTTTCTGGTGGAGAGGGGATGTCTCTCTTTTTTTGCCCTTTTTTTTTAACTGTGAACTGTTTGCTCCCTTAAAATGGTGTGAATTGCCCATTTTTTAAATTCTCATTGGTTGTGTTTAGGGAAAAAAGTGAAGATAAATATTACAGACATTTGAAACTGCATGGGGAATTGCAGACAGGCAAAATGAAACTTGCAGATTACATACTTGATGGAGATGCTGGAGGCCCTTTTTTAAGTCATTATGCTGGATCATTCTTCCATTTAGCGTAATTTATATTCTGCCGCTTGAATCTGTGCAGATATATTAATTAAGATACTGTATCTATTCTAAAATAGGTACACGTTTATCTCCAGTAAAATTCCATGTGCCATATACTAGACCAGGTGCTTAATATAAATGATATAGTCCTTCTGATTTTGATTGCACGGAACCTAAGTGATTTGCAGTGTTTCTATGGTACTTGCTAACTTGATTTTTTAAAATTTATTTTTAAACTGTAAAAAAAAATCTCATTCTTTAAATTTACTGCAGGCAGAGCTTTCTGCAACCTGTTATAAATACAATTTTATTTAGTGGTATACATTTGAAGACAGATTGATCAGGAATAAAAGTACAATCTCATGTTAATTCTTTGACAAACCTGGTGACCTATATGCTGTTTTACACTTAAAGTCTCTAGAAATGTAAGCACTATGCCTAAGCCTCTGTCTAGGCTAGGCTTTGGATGGACCCTCCTTCACATACCTGAATGAGCCATCATTCAGGTACGTGAAGGATTTCAAAAGTAAAAAGGTAAGAGACTCTCTTAACCTACAGTGAAAAACTTTTACGAAATACAGAGTCAGTGAATACTTATGCTCAACAGCAGAATACTTCATGATGTTTTACTAGAGGAAACAGCCAGAAACTGAAGCATCAAAAATTCCACAGGAACTTAAGGGAAAAAATTCTTAATACTAAGGGTGACAGAGCACTGGAACAGGCTGCCAAGAGAGACTGTGGAGTCTCCTTTTCTGGAGATCTTCCAAACCCACTTGGACGCAGTCCTGTGCCATGTGCTTTAGGTGACCCTGCGTGTGCGGGAGGGGTTGAACTAGATGACCTCTAGAGGTCCCTTCTAACCTTAAGCATTCTATGATTCTACTCTGTCATACAGGACACTTAATAAAGTGTATGGGAAAGCACCTTGGAGACTTACTCCTCAGTGAGGCAGTGACTTGCACAGTCATTGTCAACTGAAGTAGGGAATGTGCTATTAATTGAATCACCCAAACCATTTTTCTAAACATATTGGAATTGGAATTTCTAAACATATTAGACTAAAAAGAAAAGGCATACACTTAGCTGTTGCCTCTTCTCTTTGTTTGCAAAACCAGCCAAGATCACATTACTGGAGGTACTCCCTTTTAAATTTTCAGATTGCCATTGACATTATTGCATATGGACATCAAAGACCCAACCAAAAAGATATGGACGTCAAAAGACCCAACCTCTAATTTTACTGCTGATAATATTTCATGCATTTTCTTAGAGGAATCCTGAAAGTATACCTGCCAACCCGCCTTCACCTAGTTCTTTCTTTAAAATGTTTACAGCTAGCATTATGCTTTGGTTGGTGTTCTTGAAAATATGAATGCATTTGCATCAAAAATGTTTTTATTATCTGGATATATTTTTTTCTTTAGCAAGTCTTTTTCATCTCATCTCCTAAATGTAGAATCTATAACAATAAACTTCAGGCATCAACTCTGTCAAAAGCTCCCGCAGATATACAATCCTCCTATAAGTTTCTCATTACTCATTTACTGTTTCAGTGATGTCCTACTACGATGGTAATGAACATTACCTGAAGAATGGAGGTCTGTTTTTTAGCTGTTTGTAACATTTATTTTCTATTAATCCCTTTATGATTCTTTGACTGCCCTGAAGAGAGAGAAAGGTTTCATCCAATTTCTGAAATCTCTTTGCCTAACTTTTGCTAGTTTCCAGTGAACTCTTGCAAGTGAACTAAAAATAGCATTCAAATGCACTTTTCAATTCCTCTGTGGTTCTCTTGTCCCTTCTGAACTGTATCTAAGAAGGGAATTGAAGAGAATTATATGTTTTGCTTTATATCTATAATGTCTGTGTTGTTTTCTAAGCCAATGCAAATTTTACATTAACAGAAAATCTGAAGGGCTTCATAAAGGTAGAACAAAGCAGCTGATACTTTATAAAGTAAATCAAGATCCTGAGCTAGTAAATTCATTGCTAAATTGATTTATAAACAGTATAAATGATCACACTGGAGACCCGATAGGTTCAGTGAAATCTAAGATACTGGTGGTCCTGGAATTGCAGATTTGGAAAGGACATTAAGAGATCCTGTAGTCTGTATGACTGTCCTAGAACAGAATCAGCTCTACCCAAGTCATTTTATGAATGTGACTTTCCCAGCTAGCTACTGAAGGGGTGTGCTCTAGTGCTTTGCTAACTTTAGTGTGACAATGTCTAACTGGAAAGGTCACAGAGCGTTAGTTCAGTGTATGTACGTTCCGCCCCATCTGCCCTGGCAACATAAGAAATGTCTTGCTGCATAATGAAATGTTGTTTAATAAGAACATATTAGTTTAGCTTCTTTCTACAGGCCTTTGTACTTGAACTTCTCTAGAATCTACAATGGTAGATGGCCTGCTGGAGGTGATATGTCTGGCCCTGCAGTCCCTTAGAGGCCACGGTAGTCCAATTATCTGCTTGTGGACCTGTTATCCATGAATTTCTCTCATCCCCTTTTTGAGCCTCTCCCAAGACCTCACTGTTTGCAGTGTAAAGTGATGCTTTATTTTGTCTGTTTTAAATGTCCCTTACTAGTTTATCTACTTCCCCTGCCTCTGAAGACTTTTATGAAAAAGAGTTTTGCAAATGCAAAACCACCTTCATGATGTGGCTGATAATTCTTTGCCTTATCTACCACCTTCATGATGTGGCTGATAATTCTGTACAGTTGCCTTCCTTTTTCTTTTCTACATTTGCGTGAAAGAAAGTGTGTTCTGTGTCACTTTATCTTTCAGCTGTTCATCTGAAAAAAAATCTGTTTTTCTGACTTTTATTCCGCTTTGCTCACACAAATACATTGCTTCACAGGAGGCATGAAGAAAAGCCTCCTACTTGAAGTCTTGCTGCTGCTGAATAAAGCAGAAGGGTCACTTCACGCATCTCATGCCATGTGACTTTCCCTGTCCATTTGCTTGATTTGTATTGCACTGTTGACTTGTGTTCAGGTTGCAATTTCCAGATCCTTTGTTAAAAAACTTCTTTCTTTAGCACTTGTTCCCCTTTCCATATATGCCAGTGGCTATGGCTGGCTAATTATAGTAGTTTGCTTTTGTCGCTATAAATGTCAATGTACTTGTGATCCTTCTCAAATGCTTGCCATTCTCAAATTTAATATATATAGAGAGAGTACACATAGACTGCATAACATCGTCTAGGAATGAACAGTGCAGGCCATTTCAGAATCCAATTTGGCAAAGCTGACAGTTTTAAAAACTGTAGTTAAGATTTATTGCTTTTTCCCTGCCTTTCTACCATAAAAGGAGATAGTTTGGTTTTGCAAGAACTCTTATGTTTTGTTTTCTTTGTCATTTCTTTCCTTCTTTATGTTTTCCACATGGTCACAATTGTTCTAGATTTTTCATAGAATTCCTCTGATTTGATAATACTTCACTTGAACCCCTTCTATCCTTTTCTCTCTTTATTGCCCTTTTCAAATCATGTACTTGTTTTTAAGGAGGTCCATGAGCAGTCTTGATTTTGTTTCCAATCATTCCTAAATATGCTAGGATGAATCACAAGTTATATTAAAAGCATTGAATTTATTCAAATACTAACCTGTTTTTTCCCCCACATATCAAGTTATTCATGTGGCATAATTTGTGCTAAACACAGGCTAATATTTAGCTTAATAGTAAAAACTGATGCAAAAAGAGTATTAAATACCATGGCCTTGGGCTAGCTGATAATAACTTACGTTCTTTCTGACCACTGGGTTAATTCTCACTCTCTATCTGCCTTTTCTGTTGCTATTCAAGTATTCCAAGAATAATTTGTTACTATTGAAATTTTGTTCTGGTCACATGCTTCTTTGTATCTTAGGCATTTTAATTATTTTTCTGATGTGCTTTTCCTAATCTTTCATATCTGCCCCTGATAGCCTGACGTAATTCTTGCTTTTTCTTGCTCAATTCTTATGTTTGAGGTCTTGTAGAACCTGTGATTTACCAACTGAATGGCAAATCCTCATTTTGCTTCTAGGAGAGAGTCAGCATACCTCACCCTCTTCTGGAGGGGAACACAGCTGCTGGTCCAGCTCCCTCCAATTTTCTTTACCAGCTTCTTCACCACAATTGGTTGCAGGGAATACTTGGAAGAGATGATAGTTATTGTACTGTGCCTATAGGAAGTTCAATTGTTAAGTTTTATTCAATCAAATAACTCCATATTTATGTTTTTAGCTAGTTGCCGCAGGAGTGCACAGCTGTATATTTCCCTTAATTGCTAGGAAATTAGTTTGACTTTTTGGATTTCTTTGCTGACCTTGGTATTTCCACAGAAAGAGAAGTTCTGGCACACATAAGGGTATATATGGAGTGTTGCTTCCCTGGCACAAATATGGGTGTATTCTTCAGTAGAAATTGTTCTAAGTAAACTGTAGTGTCATATGATCTGTATAGCTCAAACTGTGTAAGAAAGCATTCTCACAGAGACAAGGGACAGAAAGGAGAGGCTTACTCAGAAAAATACCTATAGTCCTCTCTTTAGCTGCTATTCAATGCTACAACTACTGCTTAGGCAATAACTTTTTCCATAACTGATATAAGACTGCAATCAGCTAATGATAGAGATGATTACCCTGTGTTTTAAACAGAACAAAACAAAACAACAAAAAACAGTGGTTGAATACTGGACTGGCATCATTCTTTTTACTTGGTTTTAACCAGTTTGGTTTTCATATTCAGAAGAATCAATCCAAATAAACATCTGAATTAAAAAGGATCATTAAGGATTCACAGATGCTAGACAAAGTGTCTTATTAAGAAAATTCCCATCTTATAAAGTGCTTTATAGTTTATAGTCTATAGTTATATAACTTTTGTTTCAGTTTTTAAAATAAAGCCATCCAGTGCATTTGGTAAGACTCTTGAAGTATGTAAGCAAAAAGAAACAAGAAAAAATTGAAAAAAATCATGCTGAGCATTATTTGCAAGTGTTATATAAAAGAATATATTCTTACTGAGATTTTCTTCTAGTTGTGTATCCAAAGAAATCAAGTGTCCCTCAAATATCACAATCTTCTATCTTTTATCTTTTTTTTTCAATTACACATAATTTTAAGAAAGTGCTTTCAAAATATCAAAGGCCATCTTTCAAATAATAAAATCCCTGCATGTGCTTATACAGTGGCTATTTGTGTTACTTATGAACTGTCACTTGCCAGCTTGTGTTTGTGAGTGTTGTGGATAGCTGGGTTCTAATCCTTGAAAATAAAGCTGTGAAAACTAGTAAGATTTATAAAAGGTGGTGATGGGATAAAGAAAAGAAACCCATCTTCAAAAACAAAATACTTGTCATTTTATAGAGCAGTTTCATATGTAGTTTTTTTTTTAATAAGAAATTGTCTGAACCTCTGGAAATAAACGTAATTGCCCCAAATATTCTATAAAACAGAATATCAGTATGCAAATGTACTACTATGTCACAGACAAGTATCAAAGAATCATTTGCTCTTGCTAAAGACTATATTATATTGTTTTTTTTTTCCAGTGCAGTCTTCTTGCTTTTGCCCATCAACTTCACTTTTATTGTACTTCTAGCTCTTTCCAGTATCGTTTGTGCCAAGATTTCACTTTCAGTAAACTGCGGCTACAGAAATTTCTCTCCTTGTTTAACTGGCGTAAGATTTGTTGTGATGTGTTTTTTAATTGTCTGAAGCCCAAATGTGTTTCACCTGCTACCACTTGTTTGATTTATTCACTCTTGGATACTCAGGTTCTTAAATATGGACATTATATGACATTAAAAATATGTTATACCTTTTGATTTCTACAAATGAAAAGCTGGCAAATATGGCACCTTCCCCCCCAAGTCTCAGAACAATACACATGGAAAGGGACCTCAGCAGGTCTCTAGTTCAATCTGCTCAAAGCAGAGTCTGCTGCGAGGTCAAACCATGTTGTTTAGGGTTTTGGTCCCCCTTCCCTCATCAACATAATTCCTTTTATAGATATCTCTGCAAATTTATCACTTTAATGTAATTTTTGGCTTTCAAATTTGAATATGCATATCCATAATGCTTCTGACTACTCAAAAGGCTTCAGCTAGAAGATTAATGACCCAGAGAGTGGTACCTTATGTTAGGCTGTTCGCTAGTTGTCCGATCTAGCAAGGCACTTCAAATGAGTGAGCCCCCCATTGCTTGGGTCAATATGCCTGCATGTAACAGTGAAATGGCAAGCTACTGCAGTAAAGTCACTGATCTTCTGAAATCAGAAAATGAGACGCTTGCAAGGAAAAAAAGGTATTTTGGAGCTTGTCTTAGGATATTACACTTAGGAAATTTTTATTGGAAAACTGCTGTCTACTCAGTTCTACATCATTAGTTATGAAGCTTATAAACAAGTTTGGCTTCTATAATCTTTTGCTTTTGTGGGTTTTTTTTTGTTTGATTGTTTGTTTGTTTTCACATTGTTTTCTGTGTTTAAGAATAGTTCCTTTATTCATCAAAGTTTTATGAAATGGGTCTCTGCGATGAGAGCGCTGAGCAACATTTGCGACCTGCCAAAGTGGTGCAACTGCCTCTATAAAAGCTGCACCATGAGTTAGTAAAAGAAAGCTGATATATATTATGCTTTTTTAATGACCTAAAACTAAGGGAAAACAAGGTAGGAGAATATACAAAATAAACCTGTTGAGGTACAGTCCTATTTGTGCAAAAAGTGCTTTGTTTTTGGTTGTCCATCAAAACAAGTAGGAAGATAATGGGAGAAGAATTCATTTAGTTATAGCCCTCTACTAGCACAAATTACAGTCACTGAAGGAGTCAATAGCTTCTGCCCCTTTGAAAATGTATTTTTTCTACTTATACAGGCCCTCCCTGGGTTTGTTACAATCAGTTATAATTACTGTGTAGAGGCATCACATAGAGTAAACCTGTTAGAACTGAAACATGCTCATTCAATCTCTCTTGAATCTCAATCTCTTGATAACTCATTTCAAAATGGGAACTGACACCTCATCTTTTTGTCTTACCTAATCAAATCCTTTTCTTCTTTCATAGACTGCAGTTCAGGGGAAATTGCATTTCGCTGTGGTTTCAGTGACTTCTGGAGCTGTGTTACAGGTAAAGAGTTAGTTGAAGATATAGGGGCTCAGTTTTGTCCTTGTATGAAGGCAAAGTCAATTTGGTTTGTATCAAATAGAGCTCAATAGAAGTTTCATGAGTCCAAGTAAAAGAAAAAAAAAGAACTTACTCCAGTTGCTTTAAATTTTGTTCACTTTAGATGTTGAGGGGTTGGTAAGAATGGTGATAGTTTATACAAAAGACAAAACTTTTCACTGCAGGTTTGGTAAAGCATCAGAAGCTCTTCTGGTGGCATTTTCTTCTTCCCAGTCAGAATCTCTACTGCCCTTCTTCCTTTTGCACCTAATACTAGCAGCTCCAAATCTGTACCTAAGTCATAATGATGACTCGAAAGAAATATACAAAAATCTTAATCTAATATATTTTTAATGCAAGAATCTGGGCCCTTTATTGCAGGCATGTGAATAGACAAGTTTGCATCTACTTCCCAGAGCTGAAGTGCCTCAGGAATGTAGTTGCTGTAAATTCCCTTTCTACTCAATGGGGAGAGAGAGTCCTGACTAAAAGTATTGAAAGTATTGAGTCCTCTTCAGATATGAATTGCCTTTGTGGACATATCTCTGTCTATAGGTGAGAGAGTGAGTCCAGCTTCATTAACCTCCCCAAAGAGCATGAGTGGAATATGATGAAGCTGCATCATGATGCAGAACCGAGTGCCAAACTGTGGGTACAGACCTGAGAAAACAAAGCCTCTGTTTTACAGAACCAAATGATAAAGAAGGACCTAAACTAGACCAAAAAAAAAAAAAAAGGTGAAAACAAGTGTTTTCATCTGTCATGTAAAGCCTGATTCTATCTGTTTCAAAATTCCTAGGACCAGTATAGAGATTAGATTTTTTTCCTTCCTCAAAATGTTTATAGTCTAAGTGAATCGCTGAATAACGTTGCCATTGTTGGAACTGCCAAATCTTCTGTTGCAAAGGATTAGATTCTGTAGTGAAAACTGAGGATGGAGCCTGCTCTCTTCAGGTTTGTTTCTTTAGCTTTTCTCATGAGGTTGAAAACAAATAACTTGTTTAGCATGTGTGTAACCTCAAAGCCCGCCCAGTTGTGTGCTGGGTAGGATGATGCTGACTGTATGTGTGATACAAACTCCAGGGCTCCCTAAGAAGACAGCTTGCTGAAGTGGCATCCTGACAGAAGGAGATTCTGTAGGAAGATCTACTACAGAGTAAAACTGCTGAGCCTGTGCTAGTTTGAGTGAGATTCTTCTCCACCAGCAATAAACCTTATTTTTACTCAGGTCAGCTGGAGACTGTTCAGGGTAATACAGATTACTTTTCTCTGTCCTTGTAATGAAAAAATAATACCACTTCCTTACAACTGAATTAATAAAAAAAGTGCAAGTTTTACACAGTGTAAAACCCAACTCTCCAAATCCATGAGCTGTTATACTCAGGTTTGGGAGAGCTGAATGGACAGATTCTGCTGTGACTGCAGAAGAAACCACTTTCAAAAGTGGAAAGATGGAGGGTAGATACAGCAGTGCGTTTAGTATGCATGATTATTTTAATAGGCTAATTCATGCTGTTTCCTTTCAAAACTGGATGTATTTCATTCTCGGTGGACTCGTATGGACCATACGTAATTATGTTCATGTTTGTTTTGATCTGCCATATGGAGCAAGAGTGATTCTTCTGCCAGCAGGGAAAAAGCCTAGCTGATCAGTTCTCCTGTGTACTTAGAATGCCAGATTGCTATGAACTCTACAAACACTGGACCCTATCTGAAGAAATAAGGTCCTTCCTGTTGCTTTTTTCTTACATAGACAATTTCCCTGATAGTTCCCATCATGGTTTCTTTTAAGGATATTGCTTTCAAATGTGCATGAGGTCTCCTATGCCTCCACATTCGCACTAGTTTACCAAGAGAAACTCATTATTCATTTTGGACAATTTATATGGAGCATGGTAAATGTGAACATCGCACTAAGTTGCACTACTTTTTCATACTGTTGAAATCTGAGATTTATTGAATACTGTTGGAATCATAATTAAGGGATAGTCATATTTTCCCCGTTATAATTTATTCTGTCTTTGTAGTGAAATATGAGAAACTTCCTCATAGAGAAGAAAGATGTGACAGATGTGGAAATAGGTGGAAGTCCCATGTGGGACCACACTAATAGCTACAGACACAAGATGAAACATGATTTACACACAAGCAGGATGGCAAGGTAGCTGTGAACTTGCAATACTCCCTTAAGACTGCCTCTCTTTTGGTATGCAATTCCCGTTTTTTCCTTTGTTACTGGTTAAACTGGAATGATATTTTACCTAAACCAACTAGCAAGAATATATGATGAAGCTTACTTCACTATTTTTGTGAAGTAATGAGCATTGAAAATTTAAGTATTAGGCTAAAAGTGGCACAATGTGCTTAAGGGTTCACATTTAAAATATCTTTCTGGATAAAACCAGAAGTCCAATTAGATGAACTGGTCTACATGGAAGAAACAGTATTTTCCCTTCCAATTTCCCCATGCAATGTAAGGGAGGATCTAGTCAAACTAATGCACCTTGAATTTTTAAATCTTAAAAAGGCATGAGAAAATCCAAGGTTTCCAGATATGCATCCAAAAAGGGTTTTAAGTACATGAAGCGTTGATTAGGCCTTACTTAATAGATCATTCCAAGGTTGTCTTGCGCAAAGCATGTAAAATAATAAAAGGTTTTTGTTTTTTTTTAAAAAAGTTGTTCTTATCGATGGATAACTTATTTAAAGATCACCAAAGGAAAAACAATCTCTGCCTTTTTTGTTTTCCTTAAAGTTTTTTTTCTGGATTTTCATATTATTTTTTTCACTGGGAATTGCCTGGGATTTACTTCTGATTTTTCCTTCTGTATTTAACAGGACAATTAAATTCATCTAGTTTGCACAGGTACAAATCAAGCTTCTGCACAAAATCCTATCAACTCAAAGACAGAACATCTTCAAGAGAATGAACTGTGGAGCTGGAGAAAAGTGGGAATACCACTGTTGTAATCTTCATTAACCCTAAGAATTAACCATAACCCTCTCCCTATATAACAGTCTTTCTAGAACACCCTACAGGGAAATTTAATTAGAACAGACTATTGGACTCCACATTGTGGTTTTTTTCAACAGTAGTTTGAAAACATAGAGTGGTAGTACAATTTTGCCCAGAAGATTATAGTCTTAAATGTTTTCTTTGGAAAAGATATAAGACAGGATTTATAATCTTCCCTTAAGTCCTTTCATGGCTAACTCCTTGTAATTAATAAGGTAATAACATGATAATGATTAGGTGACATATGTAACTACTAGGCTCATCTCATAGGAGTGGATGCTAAATTTAGAAGACTGATTTTTGTCAAAGGTTGTAGGAGAGCAGAGGTTTGAACCTGTGCATTTCAAATTCCCCAGACTGGAGGCCAGCAATATTAAGGAAGATAACTGAAAGGAAATCTCGTGCTCTGCTTGTAAAATCACTACAGGAAAAGTGTGTTTGGTCTGCAGCCTATTATATTTTAAATGGATTACTGTATTCCTACTTTAATTAACAGAGAGGAGCAATTCACTGAATGTTGCTGGAAGACCACAAGACATAGGATTTTTTTATTTTATCCTGTGTGAAATAGCACTATCATTCCACTGGAATGTATCACTTCATTCTATATTTCAAGATTTCAATTGGAATCGATTTCATCCTGACTCCCTACCAGATCATGAGAAGACTACAGCAGCAACCGTGCGAATTATATTTTGTGCAAAGTGGGGCTCTAGTCGTGAACTACCATGGAGACTAGTAAATTCTTTCTCACTCTTTGATAGAGTGGTCCTCTGAAGGAATTCTCAGAAGAAAGTGTAATTGCTAGCACTACTTGTGAGATACTGACAGGAAAAAGGGACCTCTTCATATTTTGGCACTAATTATTCCCTTTGAAAGCTATTTTAGCTTTGTAGAGAAATAAATTACAATATCACAGCATGTTTTTCATTAACACTGAACCAAGGTAGCCCTTATTCTGCATAGTCAGAATGGATTAGCCAGCATAATTAGAAATACCCCTGCTTGGGTGTGTCTCTCACTGGGCGTCTTTTAGAACAACTATGAAAACCATTGGATAGTCTTTTTCTTTTCCTTTCTTTATGTATTATTTTTATTTTATTTTATTTATTTAGTCTCATCTATGTCTCATACTGCAATTTATATTTTGGAGGTGAAGCAGTAGGTGTAGAAAGCCATCAAACTGCATGGTAAGATTTTCACATTCAGGGCAAGGATGATACATATACATGAAACAACTTCCTTGGAGGAGTGGAAGGATGATTATTATTATTGTAAACATCTATTTTTGTTGATCTGGGGTCAGCTGAATTTAGAGCAAGCCTGATGGGGCTTTTGTTTGATTTAAATCTTCAGTTCTGAACTGTTTATTTTCAATATATATTGATGATACTTTGTTGACTTCTGCCTGTATTCCATAATGAAAGAAGTCTCCTTTCTACAGTTCGTGTTTGCAGTGCTTTACCACTGTAGCACTATGCCATTTATTAGATTTATCTCCTTCCTTTATTTTCTTTGGTTAACTTTCTGCTACATTATTTATATTTTGTTACACATTTACTGTGTTTTCATCTGATTTCCTCCAATCTCTTTCCTACTGCTCTGTGTAAACAGGATAATAAATTGTACATTTAGCAGCTGGCCCAGATGGGGAAAGGAATATCATAATTCCCTCAGCTCTTACACAAATAGTCCTGTTTGTTTCTTCTTTCATTAGCTCTTCTTCTCTTATCAGTACTTTTTCCTGAGACTGTGGTGCCTTGATTATTAATACTAAATCTGTGCTAGACCACGCAGCAGAACTAACTCAATTCAGATAAGCATGGTACATTTTTATTCCCATTTTTGGTGGGATGTAACACGCAATGTGAAGTTTATGCTGCCTATGTAATTTTATTTTTGTTTTAAAACATTTTAAGAGAATGGGAAATACACGATATGGTGTAAAATCATTTGGCATCAAGAGATGATACTGATCCATTTTAAAAACTGATTGTACCAAGTTAAGCTGTCAAAAAATTGGGGGCAAAAGATAAGAATTTATCAGCACTGCTGATGCATATGCTGGTGTAGTATGTTAAAAGACCACAAGGGCATTTGACCTTTCATAGTGCTTTCTAGGGTTGTAAAGGTTTTAATCCACTGACAGGAGCTAGTTTGTTCATAAATCTATTTTTGGAATATATATAGCATCTCTGTATCTTGTTTATGCAATTCCATCCAAACATAATAACACAAATTCTAACCAGTTTTTAATTTCAGAAGAAGGCAATGACTGAGCCACAGCAATGCAAGTCACAACCCTGTCTTTTACACATTGCAGTATCAGTGTTCTTTGAGGAGAACATAGGAGTGAAGGGAATGTTCCCTACTGAAAATCACAAATGATAATTCCTGAAACTGTGGCTTTTCCTCTGCCTTTCCCCTTGCTAGTTGTAGTATCCCCATGGAGGAGGGAGCCAAAGTGCGAGGCAGATCACAGTCTTTCTGCACTGCTCCAGAAATTCTGACATAAAATCAATGCTAAGAAACCAAGTGACATAGTAGAGCAGCAACACAGCCACACAGTAAATTAATTTGAGTGTATTCTATTGTATTTAATAAAGCTTATGCCCCAGCATATGCCTGCAGTTAAACAGTAAGGAAAGAAATCTATAGCTAATAGACTGATGATTCATGACAAGAAATACCGTCCCTTAAAGTAGGAAGTTAAAGATCATTTCCAATTTATCTAAAGTAATATATTGTTTCCTCTTACACTGAAGTAGTAAACAAAGGCTGATGGAAGATCAGTGTATGTCTTCTGGCTTTAATTTTTCTCCCACTCTAAAGCAATGTTTAAAATGTTAGAAGCTGCTTAGAATCAATGTTTAAATTTGTCTTTTGATTAAAGTGACCTAATTGAAGATGAAAGTTGAAGCTAGTAAAAATTTCAAGTGAAATTGCTGGAGGAATTGTGAAACATTTAATAAGGTCAAAAAAGCCTCAGAAAGTGATCCTACTGCCTCAACCTGTTATTTAAATGGTCATTTTGTGCATTCTCTTCTAATGGAATATAACATGATAATCATTCTTTATTTTCAGACATCTCACAGTCAAACTGTTGACTCATCATGCAGTCTGCACACAGAGATAAGTATAGGCTCTGCCCAGGCTGCCTCAACTTGAATTTATTAGTTGTCAATACCGATTATGTTTCTTTAAGATCCTTTTCAGCAAGCAGGGATTTTTTTTTGTTTTGTTTTCATTAAAAAAGAAGTTTAAAATTCCAATTCAATAAAAGCTCTCCTTGCTCTGGAACATCTCAGTATACTGAAGTACTTGTCATGAAGTGAGTTTATATTTAACTATAAATTGAAAATTTAGGAACTATTATAATAATGCTAAAAAAGCCTTTGGGTTTTGAGCTGTAACTTCAGCAAACCTTTCTGGTTTCCAGAAGTTGCCAGAAGCAGAAGGAATAAAGGCTGTATCTACTTGTGATAACCCACATTCTTCTGCAACTATGAGAATATATTTATTTATATGAGGTACACTTTGTGCTTTACTCTGTGCCAATCTTTTTTAATCCACAGAATAGTTGTTTCATTTTCAGAAATAGGTCATGATATCAGATTTTTTTTTTTGAAGTTAACCTGTAGTATTTATAAGTGAGCTTCACCCAGGCAAGATAGGAGAGAAATGTATGCATTAAAAATAGAGCTCTATAAAAATGAAGCTTATAAGTACAAGTCCCTAAATATGGGAAACATGAACAATTTAGTACTTCTTGTCTGATGGGCTCAAAATGCTTGAAACAGAGCCAAGACATCATTTTGCCAATACTGTAGATGGTGAAACTTCTGCAAAACATGTAAAAATATCTTGTGTTCTTCTAACAGACCAGTGATGGAGCTAGCCAAATTTTAAGTTTTTCAGACTTCTAATGGTTGAGGCAATGTTGGTTTTAAAGCAATAATATTTCCTGGAGGGATTGGTTTTCTGGATGGTATTAGTCCTGAGAATCCTGTTTTATATTTTGGTGCTGAACAAAATCATTGGTGCTTGGAGAACTGGGTCTTATGGAGTGCTCTGGTGCTGATTCACCCGGTAGTTTTAGTTTTCTCCATTCTACTTTCACAGAATATGGCATGCGAAGGGTCTCTATTTTTTGCAATCTGTTAATAGTATATCAAGGCTTGCAGGAATTCATGCTGTTCCTTTGAGCATATCTTCTGCTAAGACTTCTTGTCCTTTTTTTCTCATGTCCTGGATAAGGGCAGTAGATGGTCATAGCATCACTAGAGCATCGTTACAGGTTCATAACTGTGATGTTAAGGAGATTGTGAGCTCTTTTGCGGATAGCTGGGACTTCATGATGTGCTTCCTTGGTGCAGCCAGGTTTAAGTCTGCCCAGCTGCCAGATGGCACCTTTGGTGAGCCTTGCTGGAGTCACTGGTGCTCTAACCCTTGCAGGGATTGAGTGCTGGAGGAGGAGCTCCCTCCCTTTTACTGGTGCTGTTGCAGCAGAGATCTGCTATGGTTGTCAGTATTGCTCAGCAAGAATTAGCTGAAAGTTGATAATTCTACTTTTTTTTTCCCCTCAATTGACCTATCGTTGCTGCCTGGAGAGGAGTGGCAGGGCAGTCTGAGACCTACTTACCTAACCACTTGATTCTGAGGTGCCATTTATGCATGCAGAAATCTGTAGTGTCTTTGGTCTCCCTCCACCTTTATCCTTCCACCACTAGAAGGATAGCAGCATTGGAGAGCTCAAAGGTCTCTGCATGGATCTGAGAAGACCTTTTGTGGCACAGTCTGGCTGTGGCTCTAGACAGTCTGCTCTTCCTTCAGCACCTTCATAGACTTTGATGTCCTTCTTACCACTGGGTGACCCCAAAGTTAGAGATATGCTTAGAAGAAAATCTCTTTTTGAGAGCCTCATATCTATGAGTGGTATCTGATGAAGAGGCAGAAGGTCAAATATTTAAGTTTTGTGCACTCAGCTATACCAACTGTACCAAACTTGAAGACTTTAATTTATCTGAACTTCTATAAATTAATTGTATCAGTTAGTCATTCTATTAGACTCATTATTGTAAGACTAGATGACAGTAATAATAATGTTAGCTGAATGAATTTAAAATGAAGTAGTCATGATTTTTTTCTGGAAGACTTAATGCCTAATAATTCAATTTGCTCTCATCAAAAAAATAGATTATTATCTATAATTTCAACCCTTGAGGCTGTGATTTTTTTTCTTATGAAGACTATGTATTCTTTGTATCAGATCACATATGACATTTTCCATGACAGTTTAATCAAACACTAGCGCTTAAGTCAGAAATGTGAAATAATATTGACAATTTATTTAAATTTTTTGTATGTGAATAAATCAAATGACCTCCCATGGTAATGCGTGCTTTAATGAATATTCCTCTCTCATGTAGACACACATATGCACAGAGATGTACTCACTCTTTAATAAGTAAGTGATTAGATTAAATTAGATTTATTAGATCTTTTCAGGGGCCTGGAACATCCACCCTATGAGGAGAGGCTGAGGGAGCTGGGCCTGTTCAGCCTGAAGAAGAGAAGACTGAGAGGGGATCTAATCAGTGTCTGTAAGTACCTCAAGGGAGGCAGTGAGGAGGATGGTGCTGGCCTCTTTTCACTGGTGGCCACCGACAGAACTAGAGGTAATGGCCACAAACTGAAGCACCAAAAGTTCCACAGGAACTTAAGGAAAAGTTTCTTAACAGTGAGGGTGACAGAGCACTGGAACAGGTTGCCAAGAGAGGTTGTGGAGTCTCCTTCTCTGGAGATTTTCCAAATCCGCTTGGATGCAGTCCTGTGCCACGTGCTCTAGGTGACCCTGCGTGTGCAGGGGGGTTGGACTAGATGATCTCTAGAGGTCCCTTCCAACCTTAAGCATTCTATGATAATGTTATACCTCTCCTGTGAATATCACCAGCTTAAAAAAAAAGTGATATTGTAAGCAACTTTCATATAACTATTTTCCTTTCTTATATTATTTCTGCTGAGGGTTAGTTTAGTTTCTTATTTTCACAAAATAGGAATTGATGCTTAAATCCGGCCTCATTTTAATAAGATGCTAAAATAGAATGATGCTATTCTGCATGTCCTGTGTCATTTAAATAAATAAAGCATTCATACAGATTAATTACATACCCAACAAATTTAGTATTTTTACTAATAATATTAATTCTTAATATTCTTATTACTAATACATTTATACTTATTAACTAATAATTTATAATTATTCTTTTTCAATTTCAAGTTCACAATTGTAATGATGCAAACTCCCTAATGATAAGCATGTGCCATAAAACTAGGAAAAAAGGGGTGAGTTAAATGTCAATAGATATTTTACAGTGAAGTGAATAATGCTTTGTCACCCACTGAATTTGCTGTTGAGACATAAATCTTCCCAGAAATTACCAGTTTCACCACTGATAACACATGATGCAGACTAAGAAAAGTCTATTTATTTAAAGTCCTGTATTGTTTATAGAGATGGCAGGAAGGATTTTACATATTTTCTTTGCTTGTTTGGTTGTTAGTTAGTTTTGATGATCCTTTAGAAGAGGCAAAACTTTTTCCTTAATCTTGTCGTCTTGTATCATATCTTCCTTAGTAAGTTGAACTGCTGCTGCTGAACTTGCATAATCATGGGGTGTTCAGGTTACTCTGGTTGATAGGTTGAAATGATAGGGGGAAAATTCATTCCTCTCCTTTGCTAGCGGCACAAGTTGCATGAGTGTCTACTGACGGAGAGCATCCAAAACATCACAGTTCTCTTTGAAATGAAATTGAGTATGTTCTGGAAATTTTCTTGAGTATGTTTTGGAAATTTTCTTTTGGCTCCTCTCTGGAAAATTTATGAGAAAAATCCCATCAAATTAACATTTTGGAGGTAGGTTAAACTTGTAATCTAGATCCTGAACACTGCAGATAGATAGACCCATCAGGGTTACAGATTCTCTGAAGTTGTCCTGATAGGCACAGTATTTTTTCTCGTTGTAATGTTTTTTAAGAGACTCAAAAAGGAAGAGTTTCTCAAATTCCTCCATATGACAAGGAGGAAATTTCTTACTTTGAAATCTGAATCCCAACTCTTCATCTTTCTTGGAAAGCTCTTGTGCCAAAGATGGACTCAAAAATAAATAAAAAAATAAGGGACCAGTGTCAAAGAGAGAGATTTTTTCCAGCAGCTCTGAGACTCCAGTATTCTGATTTAAGGAATGTAATCCACTGCTATCATGTTTTTCTTTTTTTTTTTTTTTTTTGTAGTGTTCTTATGGCCTACAGCTAAAATGTTGCTAGTCACTTCTGCTTTCCCTTAAAAGAATGTGAAATCCAGATGCCTGAGGCAAGATCTGATGACATAATACCTTGGCTGTATGTGATAGCCTGATCCAAGAAGAATTTATTAGACGATTCTGCAAAAGCTGTTTCAAAGAATAAAATAGTATTTTAAATTAAGTGGTTACTTGTGGAAGTATTTGATTGTCAAAGAAGATTGCACTTTTCCTTGAAAAAAAGCAGAAAAGTTTTGAAGTCTTGGGTGATTTTTCTTTTCATATTTTTCAAAATCCCAAATCAAGTCATTCAGCTTCTTTTGCAGAAACCTCCTCCTTTAACCTGTAAAACAAAGAAAACAAGCAAATAAACAAACAACCCCCCCACTCACAAATACAAAAAAACACTGTGACACCTCACTTTTTGAATTTATTTTGATGCCTTATGCCCTTAAACTAATTGACACATCCTGTGGTATACTTTGGCAACAGACTTGCAGTGCCAAATGACAGCATTCTTATGAGTGGAAGTGACTGGAAATAAAATTATCTTGATACCTGCAATGCAAATTCCTTGAGGCTTTTATGATAAGATCAGATACAAGTATTAATTGATGGGGACTGAGTCAGGGATTATTTGACAGACTTCTCATATCCATAAAACCAGACAGGATTCATCCAAAGACACCAAGGGAGCTGCTTGATAGCATGGCAATCTCATAGTCTCTCATCATTGAAAGTTCAGGGAATTTGGGGAAGGTCACTGATGAATAGAGAAAGGTGAATGTTGCACCCATCTTCATGAAGAGCAGTCAGCCTCATTTCAGACCCTGGGAAAATCATTCACCAAGTTCTCTTGGATTGTCACATGAGGAAGAACAGTACTGGGGACAGTCACCATGGATTTACCAAGGGTAAATCATGGCTGACCAGTCTGATTACCATCTTGGATAAAATGGCAGGATTTGTGAACAAGTATGGTGCCTTCGTCTTTGAACAGACATTGTATTTATAGCAGTGCTAGTCATTTAAAAAAAAAAAGAGAAGCTATGTTCTTACCATGCAAATCTTTTGTATCTTGCAAAGGTCCCATGAAATTTAGTAATAAGGACTTATTTGATGAAAAACACTGTTTAAGTGTTCAGTGTCTTGATTACAATAATATGTTTTTTTGCAAGTCAAGGTCTTTTTCTACTCTGAGCTCCTGAGTTACTGTTTGAATGTTTGCAATTCTTCTGCTGCATGAAGTTTAATGTATGCAAGAACTGTGTATAAAGGTAGTGCAAGGCAGTTTGCAAGGGCTGAAGCGTTGCAAGGAATCAATTTAGCAGAACACTGAATCCCATATCCAGTTCTGTTGTGGGTAATGCAGAGCTTCTGCCATCAGCTAAGCTTTTTAGGAGCTCAGTGACTAACATCACCAAAGCATATTGATCCTAATTTATATATGCATGCAGAATAACAGGTATCCAGTTCAAGCATCTCTGCATCCCTAAACAATGAAATTAGTATCTTTTTGTGCTATTCTTTTAAAAACAAGACAAATGAATGACCCGATTCAGAACTAAGAGTCCTCTCTTTACTTGTATAAGTGGCTTTATATGTAGCCAAGCATGCTCCATTGATGGCTAGCTCATTCATTATATTGATTGACAGTCAAACATCAGGAAAAGCATCTATCTGTGACCATTTTGTCAAGAGAAGTACTGTCTGTACCCTGCTGTCTCTGTTCATCTTGACATTTTGGCACGATATCTAAATCACTAATGAATGAAATGCAATTCTAACGAGCATGGTAGTATTGGCTCTGACAATGCTTTTAAAAAGCAAATAGAGGATCACAGAGCTATAGCTCAAGAAGAATGGCTTTGTCCTAAGATTCTTCTCTGAAAAAACTTCTCTTTTTTTTTCTCACTTCTCTCTGATATCTGTTTTTTATTTTAAAATCCCCTGAGAAGCGATGTTGGCATTTTTTTTTCTTTTTCTTTTTTGTAAGTTTTTAAAATATTTATGAATCTAGAAACCTTTCAGTGGTTCCTTTTTGTTCAGATTTTTTTTTCCACAACAAGAAATATGAATCAATTAGAAGCTGTTCTAAATATCCTAGTATTTCAGGTGGGGATTAGTGTAGATTAGTGTAGTTACAGATAGTGTAGTTCAGGAGGGTTGGGTAATATGGGGCAGCCAGTTTGAAAAGCAAGCTTGTCAATAGAAGGGTTTACAAAATCATTTATGGACATATGCAATTAATAAGGTAGACTGATTTCTCCACTGGCATGAGAAAATGAGGCAAAGCACTTTACAAAGGACTATTTCAGTTTCAGTGAAATCAAAAATTGCATTGTTTCATTGTTAATTAAGAAAAAAATATCATGGCATTTTTTGTGAAAGTCCTGGTAGCTGGATGAAGAGAGTCCTTTATACTGGGCAGTTGAGCAAAGCAGTAATTGTCAATTCAAGTCAAAGCCAAATAAAATTACAAGTGAATTGCATGGAACTTCAGAATCAGAAAAAATGATTTCAGTTTTTTGAAGTCCTGCAATATCGTGATGGTTCATATTACATTTGCAGCACATCTTGGTGCAGAGTTAGCTGAAGGTGAAATTATGAGCTGTATACTTCAGTATGAATATTAATAATGAAGTATTCATACTTGAATATGAATAATCCTCTTTCTTATACAGTACTATGTCATAAATCTGTGGCAATTTGAAAAAGCAGTGTCAGCCAACAATGCAGAGGATTACAATGCTGGCGTATATATCAGCATATGTTGCCTTGTCTGGATTTATGAATCAAATTTTAGAGGGCTAAGTGTGCAACCTCCAGGTTTACTTGCACACACTTCTTGGATGCATTGCTCATTCTCAAAGAAATGGTAAAATGTGGGTGAAGACAGGTTTGTTCTATACTTGGCTTTGGGATAAGAAGTGTTCACAAATGGAAAAGCAAGGCCTCTGCAAATGTAATATTGTCCACAGAATTGTATTTTCAGAAGTTGTCACTGAGAGGATTTAAAGCCTTCAAACAAAGGTTGAATTTAATAACAGGCCATGCTTTTATGATACTTAATGTATTCATATCCTAACAAACTGGGAAGATGATCTTTTTTTTGAGTCACTTGTGGATTATTTTTGGAACCACTTTTTATGGCTTCATCATTTTTTGCAATGCTATATAAAACTCTGCCATACATTTATGCAGAGCCAATAAAATAGTTTGAGAAGGACATCCCAGATGAAAGCTTTGAAAGCCTGGAGTTGAAAAGCGAGGCTCTTAGATATGCCTCCTACTCAGCTTCCTTGTTTTCCATCTCATAAAAGATTGCCTGTCTTTGGCTGATCGTCCTAAGTCCAACTTCTCTCATCTTCCAAAACATTATTGCAGTCTGCTGTACTGTAGCTCTGCTTTCTTCAAGGAGAATAAATAAGACAAATCCAAATTAATAACAAGTTTTGGGTATTCAGAGTCTCCTGCAGCAATCTGGAAACAAGTCTCTCCATTCACATCCAGATCAACTAGACTTTCAAACTGCTTAGTGGAGACATTCTATATTTTTATTTTCAGTTTTCCCTATTCATTGGGTTTAATTATCTATTTTATCTCCACAATCCTGTTTTATAATGCTTTGAGCAAACATGGGTATGTAGAAACCAAGATCAGATATAAATTTCTACTCTAAAATTTTGTAGTGAAATTCAGCAACGCTCTTTATTATTCCCTCCTACTTCAAGTCACTGCTTCATAGACTTCAGCTTTTCGAGTTCTTTGAATCTGATTCTCAACCTCGGTTTGAGCCTAATTCTACCAGTGACCCCAAGAGTGATAAATGAACTTTCCTAATATCTGGATTCCTTATATGATTTGGAAAATGATGTGTAATGTAGGATTCGTAGGCAAAGAGAAACCTTGGGCAGATTCACACAATTTTTGGCATTGTAAACTTAGATCTTAGGGTAGTAAAGTAGGCTTCCTGCAGAGTTATTCACGAAAGGTGCTCTGATTGAAGTGCTCTGAATCTCTGTAAGGAGACTTCATTCTCTTCGCTTATGGCACTGCCAGTGTAGGTTCTTGATTTAGACATGTGTGCTTCAAAGCCTGCAGTTTCCATGATGGTTGGAACGGTTTCAGTGAAGAGGAGAGAAAAAAATTGAACCATTTTATGAAGCTCAGAATAAAATGAAATTGTAGCATCTAAAGCATCAGTTTCATCTTACTTGGTGTTTCACATACAAGGATGCTTTATAGCATCTAAAGCATCAGTTTCATCTTGGTGTTTCACATACAAGGATGCTTTAGTCATGATCACATACACTACCTGGTAGTGCAAAATAAAAGACTGATCGCTTAGCATATGAACAGAAATGTCTGTACCTTTTGGTTGTAAAGGAAAGCTAGTTATAGGGAATACCAAAGACAGAATCTAAAAGAAAAGAAGAAAAATATATACTACTATATGCATAAATAAAGACTATAATTTGAGAGAGGCAGAGGGAGAAATGTAAATCAATGGGAGAAAAATTGGAAAGTTTGGTGAACATAACATGAAAGTGCAACAAAGAAAGAGCAACAAATCAACATGAAGATGGAAAGTGAACAATACGCTGTGGCTTGCTAAACACTTAGCCTAAGAAGGGTGCTACATGCCCCACACCAGAGTTTGGGAGGGAAAATTAAAAAAACTGCTGGAGCCATTTAAATCTGGGCGGGTTAGAAGGGATGCAGCAAATCCTGTAGCACTGCATCTTGAGCTAGCCTCCTTGAGGAACAGAAATGGTTTGTGTGCTGTAATGACTAAGAAAATGGTAGACCAGGCCATTGGAAGAAAGGCAACTTGCTGTCATCTCAAATGCATTCAAAATAGTTACAGTAGGATCTGCAAGTGTATTCTTTACTGCAATTTCAACAAGTATAGAATGGCTGCCTCCACCGCCAAACTGGGAAAGCTGCTAGCTCCAGTGATTACGTCAGTCACATCATGCCATCTGTAAGGTAGTATGGTGGCAAGGATGGAAGAGAACAAGTTGTTTGGCAGGGTTGGTCCAGCTCAGGGAAGGCATGAGTCAGACAATAGCCCATCCCTGGAAAAGATGCAGAGTAAGATGGGCGGTATGCACCAATGTCCTCCTCTAGCAATGAATAGGGTCATGTGGGGGCATGCAGCTGTGCACCACCTGCAACTGTCAGCTAGTTTGGCCTGCTATGGTTTTGTTGGTTTTATCAGCATATTTGTGATATGTGACCCTTCTAGTCTGCTTCTTTTACTGCTTAAGTCAGTTGAGAAAAAATATTTTAGTTTGTTTTCTTTCTTGTGTTTATTTCAAAGAAACTGAAAGTATGGATGCAGTTATGAAGGGAACACAAAACGTAAACTCATATGTGTGTTATTTAGGAAGACTCTGCAGGCAGTTGACATAAAAATTATGTCTATTTATTCTAACAGTTCTTTCTACTTTTAAAAAAAAAAGAATGCAAAAAAAAATAGGATTTAAGCTCTTCGTAAAATAACATGGGTCCACTGAGGAATCTTCCAGAAGCATTCATGAGAAGCCTTAACTGTTTGCATACCCTGAAGAATTGCACAGATTTGTTTGGTGCAAGAATAGGTACTAGACTGCTTTATGGATGAGATGTTCAATGTGACCCTATTCACCAATACCTATTGCTCTGATATTAATAAGAATCACACAATTAAAACTCAGGAGAAAGTGAAGCCTTTTAACAAACCCATGTATTTCTGCTCACTCAGATATGCCTTGGGTAACAACTAAATGACTTGCTTCCAGTAATGGTTGCAGACTGTTCTTTAGCTTGGGTGATTGGACATAGCTCTGCTGTGTATAATTAGGCTTAATTCTTACAATCTGTTATCTTCATACTGACATTTACCATAAGCCTATATATTGTCTATTGACATTATGATATTCTCTTAATATCTACTGAATCCTTGTAGTTCAAATCAAGCCAACAGTATGTTTTATAGCCTGGGACAATAGCAGTGTGCCCCTCGGAAAAGAGGTCTTCCACTTCCTGATTATGGGCAAGATGCAAGACTAAGATTTTGTTGTTCTAACCCTGGCTTTTCAGAGTCTCTATCCAAAAATGAATTTAGTGAAGTTATAGAATGTAATCAGAAATTCAGAAACAGACTTTTGAAATATCTGAGACATAGACCCAAATTTAAGTTTAGATTCAGTTCAAATAATGAACATAACACTAAAATGAACATGTATTAAATACATGCCAGATTTTTCTGGGTTAAGATAAAATCAGCACTACAATATTAGCAAAACTGTCAGGAAACTGTCATCGTGAATTCATTGAACTTTTATAAGTTCTATCATCACAGGAACTATGAGTAACATGGAAAAGTTGCCTCAGAATTGCTTCATTCCTCATTTTGGTAATCTGATATGAACATTTTGGTTGCAGTAAAATAAGAAAGATAACTTGTATCAATTGATCATATACAAATCAACTTCCAGATATATCAAATATTAAATGCAAGCCTCTGACTTCAGACTTATATTTAAGTGACAATTGACATTGACATCTGTTCCTCTGTGTATTCTTTAGGTTTCATTAATTTTAATTACATTTATCATACTCTATGAGCAGTTTAAATAAATGCTGAGCAATGAATATAACAAATTACTAATGTCACTGTCATAATTCAAAGACATTTGGAAACATACATACATTTGTTCTTTTAATTTTCATGCTCTATTGTCTAAATGTAGATTATGCTAAGTGTTCTTTTGGGAATTATTAATTAGTCCAAATTCCATCAGTAATATTGAAGTTTAAAGTCTCTAATTATGAGTACTTTGGGATGATTGCATTATACTGAAAACATACTGGATCACAGAGATTGAAAGAAAAATGTGCGAGTGTTGTAGCTCAAAATACTGAGCAACAGAATACCTGATTTCTAATCATGGCTCTTGACCTGCAATCACTGTAACATATTTTGTAATGATCACTTTTTCTACCTCTGCATCTGTCAAATGAGAAAATATCCGTCTCAGAGGGGTAATGTGGTACTTTAATATTTGCTATTTTACAAGTATTGACACCACACTCATCCATGTAGAGGAGAAAATTGACAAAATACACATGAAAACATGGAAAGTAATATGTGAAGGGAAGACAGATCTCAAACATTAAATGTATTTTAACCTGTGAAAATACAAGTTGGCAAAGCAGTTTTGACATCTTAATCATAAGAAAATCTGTGGTTTTAAATTTGTGTATATGGTTTTCACAATGCAAATGTATGTATTTAAGTATCAAAATCAATAGAACTCCTGACACTGAAGTGGGATTTGTGAATGCTTGGAAACTGTGATATCTCTTTTCTGTGTAGATGCTTAACTACAGATTTATTTATCCTTACATTTGAAATATTTCAGTTCTTGTTGATAACATCCTAAAGAAAATTTTAATAACTTAATTGACATAGTTTTTATTGGCCTTGTCTGGTATATCTATCTACCCTATCATATCTTAAAAGTTAAGTAAGTAACTTGATTTTATAGTAGTAGCAGGGCAGAGAATTATTATGGTATCTGTTTGTTGCCCTGTAAATGAAAAATCATGAAAAATCACAAAAAATCACAAAAAATCACTTTCTTACAACTTGATTTTTTTCAGTCTACCGAGTCCCTTGTAATTTTAGTGTATCTACATTCTGAACTATGTTATTCCAGAAAAAAAAAAATAGCCATAGTCAATATGTAAGTGACATAGAGTTTATATAAAGAGAAATTTTATAAAAGAGAATTTAAGGAGAAGGAACCAAAGAAACAAAGTACTAGTGGTAAGTATTTTTTCTAGAAAATGCTTCTGGAAATTTCTTGCCTTTTTTTTTTTCTAATTGGTTCTGTATGCAAATCAATTTTCTGAAAAACCTTCATATATTCAAAACCTTCATTATAGTAGTATTCTTATTTCTCTATTGTTTTGGAGGGACTTATTTCCATGTCTTCCTGGTCTTGGAGAGTCATTCAATGAAATAGCCATGAAAGAAATACTTTATTCTGTATATGTACTTCAGAGAATGGATGGGTTGTTAATAAAACATCATTTCACTGCCAAATTAATGGTAATTTATTATCATATACAATTAAAAAAAGAATGTAAGCTGTAAATGAGTAGATCTAGCATAACTTTCAGGCAATAACAGTCATATCCAGATTGTTAAGCAATATATAAACATTTGACTAAATGGAGGTGCAGTTTAGTGATTCATTGGTGTTTGTAAAGCATTTGGGTATTTTACAAGATGAAGGAAGCCATGATAGACATGAGACCATTATTATGGTAGTATTGGAAACACAATTTTAAAAATAAAAAAAAAGGTATATTCATCTTAAACAGAAGGGCAACAGGTAAAATACATTAGTCCTGATCTTTATAGTCTTGATTTGTTCTCTGGCTGTTCAGTAGATGATTAAGGTCATGGCTACTGTGTTGTCACAGAGAATTGCTTCTACCTTGACGTTTCATTCTGAGATGTCTGGGTTGGACATCTTTCTGAATAAGCTGAGGGAAGTTTCTCCCCAGCTAAAGCTTACACCTGTAACTTTTTGTGTGCCTCTCTATATTTGAGAGTGAAGAGAGTGAGTGTGAGTACCTCAGATTACCTGTTGCTGTATCTTCTACTACAGCTGCTTCAGATCTTCCAAATCTACAATAGAAGAAAGAACTTCAGCTTATGAGTCATTCATACCAGAAGAAAGTGCTGAAAGTTAAATTCGTCCTTGCCTATAAGCCTCAGCAAATGAAAATTTGGTGATGAACATATCATGTGTTCAAGCTAGGTATATTTTTGTTGGATCCCCCCAAAATCCTACTGACTCCACCTGAAAAAGGCAAAATAATGTTCAGTTTAAAACATGTTTGTTGTTTGTTTGTTTTTAAGCAGGTGAATATTTTAAGAATTCTGTAATATTGTGCGTAATATCCAAAATGCAGCTATAGCAACTGCTGCTAGTGAATCCTTTCACTACTCCTCACTGCTTTTTCTATTCAGTGGTTCCCAAATTTATCTCACTTTGACTTCACTGGAAGTCCTGTGTTTGTTATGCAGTTCAAATATCTGGCCATATATATTTTTGTTCTTAGCCCATATTTATACCTCCTGAACTACAAGTGCACTGTATTTGCATATTTTATGCCTAAGTGCATTATATACTAGGTGATACTTTGCTGTAGTTAGCCTGACCTGCTTTGGCTATAACTACAAGTTAGGCGATACATAGAGTTCTTTAGAGCTGAAGAAGAGTGGGAACGCTATTTTTTTCCAGGTAAAAATACATAATATGAAAAGGGGAGGAAGCAGCTGAAAGAAGCAATCTCTGTTGCATTGTGTATTTCTATTTCATGTTAATATATGGCTATATATAATCTATTTTTCATGTTTTCAATTCTGTGTAGTGCCAGATTTCCCTCTAGAAGTTTATATCATTTCTTCTCTATACTCTGTTCTCTATTCGTTTGTTTGTTTACTCATTGCTGCTGTTGCCACCCACTGGATTTTGAGATGAGATTGCTTTTTATCCTCAGAACTAGTCTCAGCAGATTAATCCAAACACAAAGAACATTTTGTGAAGCTTCTGAGCAAGTGAAATCTCAGGGTTTCTGGGGTGGCGTTTGGATGAATGCACATCTCTGTTGCTCTTGCTCCTGCAACTGTTACTCTTGCATATAAAGAAGAACTTTCCCATTAGGGTTTCAGTAAGGAAAGCCCACAAGCTTCACTTTTAATTGACACAGTAAAGTGTGTCTGTTGAGGGATGCAGCACAATATACATTTGCAAAAGATTTGTATTAATAAGATTCAACAGGCTTTGAATTTGAATGGAGGTTCTACTCACTGTAAACAGGAGAGAACAATATCAGTTTGCCACATGAACTGCAAGAGGTGTAGAAATCATTATACGTATTGTGCTTGGAAGAGAAAAGAAAGAATGAGTGAATGAGAGAGAGAAGGAAAAGAACAACTGCCAATGAGAAGGGTGTTTCAGCATATATTTTTGCTTGATGTTACAACTCTCTTTTCTGTTTTATGGGCAATTTAGCTTTTTTTTTTTTTTTTTTTTTTCTCTCTGGTTTAAAATATGATATTATGATATTTAGGTAATACAATTTTTTTGTTGCTATTCAGGAGAACATTGCATAGGGGATATGAACTGTTGCTGACAAAATTTCCAGACAACGTGGGTCTCCATAGGGTCAATCCTAATTGGTAAGCTGAGCTACCTATGTAGTCCTAGCTACTTAAGTCAAGGCTGAGAAGGGCCATCCTGCTGATGTTAGAGGGGAAATGTGCAGGAACTGGGATAAATTATTTTTAAAATTTAAAGCCATTCTAAGCCACAATCCCTTGTAAGCTTGTGGGGCAAGAAGAACAGTTTTAAATATCACTTCTTTGATTATTTCATACCTTCTGTATAGCCTGATATGAAGTGTTTTATTGGTCTTTGGTATGTATATTTAGATTCTCCTAACGAAAAAAGGCTTTAAAATAATTGCAAGTTTTTTTTTCTGAATCTCTTGTGAGATCTCGTCATCTGATACTGAATTTCTTTTGCTTACTGCAATTTTACTTAAATGAATTTATAGATTTTTTTTAACCCTTGCAGTATATATATATTTAAAGTTCTGGTACAAAGTAAGTGTGATTTTTACTGCTGGACTTGAGAGGGTTTTCAGTGAGGTTCTGCCTGTAATCAGGATGCTATAGATTTATTCTCATATGAATTCCCCATGCCTATGTTCCTATAAATTAAGCAGAAGGTCACACCCAAACTCTTGAAATGAATCAGAAGTTAAAACCTTATAATTGATTAAGTTTGATTTTTCAGAAATAACTGAAATAATTCGTTGCAGAGACTTAAGAGCTTTAGCGCATATACAGATTACTAGAAGTTTACAATTGGCTGCCTCAATGGACATTTTTACTCAGCAGCATCTACAAAACATCTGAGGAAATCTATTGCTCTTTCATTAAGAGGTAAAGCTGCCACAAAGTACCCTGTGTTTCCTGCACTAGCCATAGAGCAAGCCAGTGCCCAAGGACATGGTTCCTGCCGTGGTGGGAATTCATCTTTGTGAATTCGTCTGGATGCCAGAGCCTTTAGGGTGGTAATAATACTCTTTAAGCTCTGTTTTCATTATTGTAACCAAATATTGTAACTAACAAAAACAACCAAAAAAAAAAAAAAACACTGCATGGTGATGTTTTATTTAGCTTAGTGAGTAGACAAAGAAATTTGAGAATGGTGGTAGATTTTTAAATGTTGAAGAAGATTGTTTCGAAGGTTCTTTGTATTGAGTTGAGATAGTGACACTGATCTGCTTTTATTTTTCTTCTTGATGTGTTTTTATTTTTCAGTTAAAATATCTAGATATAAAGGCAGATTGTTATGTGTTTTTGTTATTATTATTAGGTGCTCAGTCTTGCTCATGTAGAGGCTGCTGTGCGTTTTGTTACTGGCTCTGAAGCAGGTTCCCATTGCTATATTAAGGTGTTCATCTTGAGATCACCAAGAGATCATCAATTGCATTTTAAGAAGAATTTCTGGGTATTCTGATATTTCTGATAGCCTGAATTCTGAATTTCTGATCCCTTCTGTGATGGGATGACTGTATGGATGGATGATGAGAAAGCTGTGAATGTTGTCTGTCTTGATTTCAGCAAGGCTTTCAACACAGTCTCCCATAACATCCTCATAGGAAAGCTCCAGAAGTATGGACTGGATGAGTGGACAGTGAGGTGGATTGAGAACTGGCTGGATGACAGAGTTCAGAGGGTTGTGATAAATGGGCCGAGTCTAGTTGGAGGCCTGTGGCCAGTGGGGTCCCCCAATCCTGATCATTCTGTGATTCTGTGAGAATTTCCATAATTTACCTGTAGCTACACTTTTTAATTTTTTTTTTTAGTGCTTATCTGCATGAGATCATTAAGAAAATTTGATTTCAATATTTCTTAAGTTATATTGTTAAATTTATGAACAGACATTTTTATTCAGTGCTAAAAATGACATAATAAAGTTTATCTGGAGAGTGGTCTTCATTAGGACTTTCAATAAAATACATTTTAAATACTTTTTACTGCATTAATTAACTCATATTAAATTCCTCTGTAGACATTTTCAAAAAAAGATTTCAATAGTCTCCTAAGTTATTTTAAAAGGGATTGATAGGAATAGAATTCAGGCTGCTTTAGTACTTAGAGTTTTCATACATGCATGTAATGATTAAAGTAAACTAACTTCATATACTTTACATAATCTATATTCATTTTATTAAATATTTCTATTTTCACGTGTTTACTTTCAATTTACTTCCACAGTGAAGTCACTAAAAACTAATAGCCTCTTACATTAATTTGGAATGTTTATTTCTATGCGTGTGTGTGTGTGTATGTATATACACAGATGTCGAGTTCTGTGTATATAAAAAAATAGAGACATAATAAACATATTCTACGGCATGTTGTATATACGTAGCTAGTGTATATAATTACATATTATGTAGGTAATTAATTTTATGTAACTAATAAATGTAACTTATGTAACCAGTTACATAACTGTTACATATATATTATATGTATGTAACTATGTAATTATGTAACTATAATTATGTAACCCTAATGCAATTAGTTATTTTTTCTTAATTTGGAATAGCTTTCCCGAGTTATTCAGTACAGACAAATTCTCTGTCTGTGGTTGAGGCAATTTTCATGTGCAAGTGTTTGTAACATCAATAGTCCACATTACAGCAGCTTTTCCTCAAGACACTGCAGCTTACTAAGAATTAAGTATCAAATTTGTCTTCAAGTGCTACTTCCCAGTACTTGAATGACTCTCTAAATTTGGAGCCACTGTCCTTACTGAAAATTCAGTGACACACTCCCTATTGATATAAATACAGCTTTCTATCAGAATAATATGTCCCTTCCCAGAATATGAAACTCTGACTTCTCAGGGTTCTGGAGAAACAGTATATGCCTCAGTGGAAACCTATTAGATACCTGCTCCACCTGACATTGCCCAAGGCAGTGTACTTAAATTTGGAAACATACAAATATAAAATCATGAGTACTAAAGTAGTGTGATTATACTAAACAAATTTTGCAACCAGACACGTATAGATACAGAATACATTTCCACCTATGATTGATGACCTCACAGCAATCATTCGTAGCTAGGCTATGCTCCGTCACTCACAAGTTATATATAAGGTCATCAGTAATGACTAGAAATGAATAATGCATTTGCAATCACATCATTCAATATCCTTTGTCCTGAGCACACATCTCCTTGAAAATATGTCTGCTGATAAGGTTAGGACCTTATGAAAGATATACAGTATTCATAAATGATTAAGTGGATATTTATACAACTACAATTTTCATAATAATTCTTGGTTTTAGTTAGTAATGTTCATTTAGTTGTTATATTCATGTTGCGTCATATGCAGAGAGCACAGAGTCTAGAGGAAGTCCTACACTGAATTCCCCAGTACCCAGACTTGATTGCTTAGCTGAACAGGATGGATGTAGGACTGGAGATGTCCACTTACTTCTCTATGCATAGATTGAAAAGTAGCAGATCTATTTCTTCTAAGAAACTCCATCCATCTGCCCAACTATGAAAAATTTAAAAAGAAAGTCAGTCCTTCGTGGTTCTTTTCCCATCAGTCATGCCCATTGCTCTCAAAAAAAGCTTGATGCGGGAATGCAGAGGGTCTTCAAGAGCAAAATGTCCTTGGCAGCTGCATAGCCAGCTCCGATGGGTTCCTCCAAGAATGGCAGAGAACAGGAGAAACTGCTTACCGTGGGAGGTAGATTTAGTTTGTGCATGGCTTAAAAGTTGGAGAATCATATGTTTGTGAGACCTTTCTCTTGTTTCGTCTCTGACCTTATGTTCTCTGCTCCAAAAGGCTGCATTATAACAACATTTTCCTTCTGTCAGTTTGATTTACATTCAGTGAGCTGACACAGCACCAATTTTGCTCCCATTCTGCCGTAGCTAAAAAGCTCAACTGAAGAGCTCAGGATGGCTAACAGCCTCTTAGTGACTTTATTGTGCACCACCTCAAAATAGTCTCTCCAGCCTAATAGCAAGTACAAGAAGAGGGCATTAAGGACAAAAGAGTCATCTGTAATCTTTGCCTACCTACTAGTAATGAACATTTGTTATTATGCAATATAAAACCAGACGCCAGCTTGTTTTGAGTGGGGTTTAGTGGGGAAGGAAGGGAGGATTGGCATAAACCTGATTCTGAGCAATATAATCAGCCTGAAAAATGTTATCTTATTTCTTTTCAGAAGGTTTGTCACTATCTTAAAAAGAATTTGTACAGGGCCAACACACTTATTAAAATTCATAAGGTTTTAACTTACCTGGCTATGTCACTAGCTGTCAGGCTGTTTTTTTATCTGTTTCCATTTCTACAATCTCATTCTCACGTGAAACTGGGTTAGTTTTGAATGTGACAAATAGAAAAATTTTGTCATTTTGATTTCTCTGTCCGCTGCTTATCTTATTCTTTGTCAGTCACATTATCCATGTGATGCATCTGAAGCCCTTCAGTTCTTTCTTTTGTTCCACTTATCATTTTATATATATATGTATATATATATATACACACATACACTCCTCCTACACATCCCCACAAACACATGCATACAAAATTTGGAGAAGCAGCACTGACAAGCCCCATACATTAGCACGTAGTGATAAACAGATGTGGCACTGAATATGTCATAGCTCCTTCTATTGAAATAGCTCTCTGGCTTCAATACCAAGTTAAATAAATTTTGCCTTTTTGTTTTCTCCAGTCTCATTATCTGTGCAAGTCACTTGAAATATGAAATCTTTTCATTACTTAGTCATAGGAACTCCTTCCCCGTGCCCCCCTACTCCTGCCCTGACCGCCAATAATGGCATGTTTTGTTGTTGTTTTTTAAAACTGCTTTTATGAACTCATTTGAAAGGCATGTAGTTAGAAAAAAAAACTCAGGAGAAAGGAGAAAGTAGTGTGAAAGCAACCCCTCCTGATTCAAAAAGGATATCACCAAAAGGACATTGCAAAAAGGAAATTATTCTTCACCATGGCTTGACTCAACACTGCTAAGGTCAATATGAGCCTCCAGAGGGCTCAGTGACTTTGAATTTAGTCTCAACATCCTGATAGCTCTTGCTGAAGTCAGTAGAAAATTTGCCACTGCCATTGATAAGAACATAGTTTAAAAATAGTTATATGGGTTAGATTATTTTTGCACACTCCTCTCTCAATATTATCAAAAGCTATGTCTAATGCTGCTGGTTTATTTTGAGTAGTAGAAAGGACAGGTGTAGCATTAAAAAGAAGCAGGGAAATATGTGCTTTGGAAGCAGTCCTGCATTACTGAGAGGCCAAGATAGTGCTGTGAGAGGTAAGATTTGTGCCTTTCTACATAAATAAGATAAAGCTACCTGCAATTTGTTTGCAAAATCTTGCTTGCTGAATTTTGGAATATTCTATTTCATTTTCTCTCTGCCTGGCAGAAGTCTTGCTTCTTACCCTGACAGTGTCATCAGACTCATTCCCTGCTGGCTGCATTTCAGTATCATTTACCAGTGCTGCAGATGTTTTGTTGCCTAGGTAACATATTCCATTAATTTCCACTTTTGTTCTAAAAAGAAGTGAGGCTCTCTTGACTATATATTGGTGTCCCTGAAGGGGGATTGAGCTTTTTGTTTGCTTGATTAAAGGGACCAAAAGTCACCTGTTGTCTTGTGGAGAAACTGCAGGCTTCGCTTTTAAGAGAGTTCATCAAAATCAGCAAAACACTGATAATAAAGGCTGGTTTCTTAGAATTTAAACATATTAATGGAATAAAATATTGCTTGAAACAGAGAAATTTAAATCTACTGTATGAAAGTAGATTTCTGCTGTGAAAGTTAATCTTTCCCAGGATCACAGTGTTCAGGCAGGATGGCTTCTGTTCCTTGGCCTTGCTTTGTAGCCCAGCATGTTGACTGCTTCCCTGTGCTTAACCAGTCCTCATTGCCCCTAGACGGGACCATGGTGCAGAACCCAGTTTTTACACCCGCTTGGTAAAGTGTGCACAAGTACAAGAGTATGCACTTCAGGTGTGTTTATGGCAGTGGGTTCCTACCCGCTACTTGCAATTCATTTTTGTAGCCAGAATTTTTGTGGACTTCAAAATGCAATCTGTATTTTAATAGCAGAAATATATGTCTCTGAATTACTAGAGAAAAATTGCTGCTCATCCACTTGGCCATATACGCAGTAGCACTTTTGTCGGAGCAGTAAGCAATGGACTATGAAGTGGTGAGAAAATGGCCAAAAATTTCCAGATCGAAACAGAGTCCAAAAAACATACCCTTCCTTGTTTTAGGATTTACTAAGAAAACTGGTTCTGTTTCTGAATCAATGTGAAGAGCTGACTTTCTTATATTGGTCCATCTCCCCTTTCTCACTGCACTCTAAGCTAGAAAAGGTGCAGCAAATACCATCCATAGCAAATACAGAAGCTTGAGGAGCCGCTTTCCTCTCCTGTTAAGTGTTGGAGATATAAAAATGAAGTCTCATTCACAAGAAAGAGAGGGAAAGCAAACCTAAGTCAAAGCTAGGACAAAAATAATGAAATGAATGTACAATTAAGAAAAAGTTTCATGGCATTTTGTGAAGGCTTCATTTCATTATTGATCTTTATTTAATAAAGCGAAAGAACAAAATATATTGAGCAAAAGATATTTTTGACCTCTCTCTTTTATTAATACTCAGCATGAGCTGCGTGAAAATCTCAGGAACTATTTCTCTGAAAAGTTTTCAAAATGAGAAATACTGTTTGATCTAGTTTTTTCTTTTAATATAGACTCCTGGTTACTTATCTCTTTGGAAACATTTGTTTCAAATTCCTAGCTTGTCTGTGAGAGAGGGAACAACATGTCATGTATCTGCTCCCAAACTCCATCTTCTGTTCTGCCTTTGGACCACAGCTGTGCAATATATAGCTATGTATGAGATTTTGGTAGAAAGCAAATATTTGATAGAAACAATATTGAGGACTCAATTCTGCCCTCATAATGCAAGGTGGGTGCTTTTTTTTTTTTCTGCTGTGCTTTTGAAGGTAAGGTCTTTATTGTGCTGTTTGCTGTATGCTGTAACTGTACTTTTTGCTTCAGATTTTGTAACAGATTTTGTTATCGGAGTAAAAGAAAGGTTTAGAATTTTGTTATCTTTAAAAGATTTATCCGATTCTTAAACCTATATCCAGGGCTTACGTCATCTCACAACTGAATAATTATTTGTGTAGGTATGCTGCTTAAACAATATGTTCCAATACTCCTTAAATGAAAGCAAATAGATAATGTCACACACTCATCAGTCACAAGCAACTCTGCAGTAATGAATTAATCTGCATGCACAATGAGGAGAGTGTAACTGGAGTTGCCTTCTATTTTCCTGTCTCTGAAGATCTTCCCTAACCATGGAAAAGATAAATGTAAAACAAGTATTTTTAGAATAATGAAAAATACTGCGTCATATTGACCTTGTTATTGTTATTATGCTTTAAATAACCACTTTTATTACATATTACTTTGCACTTTTTATTGCCATATACTAGTTTCATATTAATTTGGATATAACCTGAAATTTGAAAGGGCAATTCTCTTTGTAGAAAGAAGCCTTTGGACTTTTAAATAAGAATAGTAAAAAATTAGCATTACATTATGAGGCTAATAAAGCAAAGCTGGAACAATATATTATTGCACTTTAAATTATACTTTTCTCTCTCCTGGTGTGTATATTAGTTGTAAACTAGGTAAAAGAGAGGTTAAAAGTATTCTGACATGAAGTCTGTCTAGGTTGCCTTTAGGCTCTTTTTGTTCTTCTTGGTCATTTTATGGTACCTTAAAGGGGCTTGATTTTCAGACCTGCTCAGTATTTTTTGAAAATAAAATCTTTTATCAGTACTAAGCTAGCCCAATAGTGAGGCGCACAAAGCCCTCTAGTTTTGAAAACATTGGGCACTGTGTTAGCATTTCCCTCCTGTTTGAGATCTGAGGATCTTCACTAAGGCATGCTGCTGTAAAATGGTGCACTGTCTTAAGGTCAGGCTTATTCCTATCTACTAAAAGTAGGATCTATTCCCATGTGAACTACTTGGGCACTTTCGTCATCAGCAGTAGGGAAAACAGGGCTACTTAGTGATGTTTGGGGAGGTGCTTCTAGCAGATCCTGGCAAGCCTGCTGGTGTTGCTCACTGAAATTGAGCAGTTGATGCCATGCACCTCAGTCCAGAGCTGCTATTGAGAGGAATTAGTCTGTCAGCATGGTTCAGCTCTTACAAATTGCTAATGGATTTTGTATATGTGTTATCTCAAACTCCAGCACTGTTGCTTTTTTATGAATATCCTTCTGGAAAGCCAGGTGGTTACAACTAATAGCTCCACATCATGTTTATGACTGGGAAGAAAATTCATGTATGATTTTCTTTGGCTTTGTTTTTCTGTTATTTCAAGGTGGCACAGGATCTCAGATCCTCACTGTCACCACCGTTTCCTTCATTGGTTCTTTTTTTCGCATGTGAGGGCAATGTTCGTTTTATGTTTTTCAGCTCATAGCTCTGTATCTGGTAGTGTGAAGATGCATTTAATCATGTATCCTATGCTAGCAGACAGTAGTGTATGCCTAGGGAGGAGCACACAAGCAGGGCATGCACAGCTCCTTCCCATTGCTGTGGCAGCCTTCAATTTACATTCTAAATACAGAGCATGGAAGATGACCAGGTGGAGGATTCATTACCATTATGTTTTCCCAGGCAGTTACTAAATGAGGATTAAGCAGATGGATAGCTTCACTCAGGCATCCAAACCAATAACTGAAATGGGTTCTCTTCAGGCCTTAATAAACAGTAAAACTGTAAGGAAAGATCAGAGACTTACATAGTTAGTTAGTTCTAACACAAGTTAGTTCTTGTGCTTATATAGTTGCAGAAGCGTTAGGCAGCTTGGCTGTTCCAGGATTAAATCCTGTGTTCTCACTTAGAATACAGGAGAGCTGTAACATTTATTTAAAGATGAGGAAAACTAGTTCCTAAACAGGGACTACCTGATGCTCATGTATTCATGAAGTGCAGGGCTGTGTCAGGCCCATATGGATTTTTCTGGGCAGTGAGTTAGGTTAGTTTTAGATATAAGTTTTTATGAAAAATGGCAATATTTTTATAGTTGTTGAATTATTAACCACTCTACTATTTATGCTAATATTTTTACCATAATTAACCTATTTAGTATTAATGAGGCTGTTACATGTGAGATGAAAGCTCTATTAATTTCGTAGTTGAAAAAGCATTCCATTTTTATGCTGCAGCATCACGACATGGTCACTACAGTGTCAAAAGAATGACAGACACAATGGGAATGCTATTTCAGCAGGGAAGGGGAAAACATGTCTCCATTTCAAATCTTTGAGTTTAGCTGATACCAAGCGCTGCACCACCAGTGGAGTTGTGTCAGATTATAGTCTGCTATAATCTGTTGTTTTAGGTGGCAAAATTTTAACAGGATGATATTTCTTTTCCTTACTTTTCTAATTCTCTGCCCTTTTTGGTCTCTATCTTACTTCTCCTCTGAGGGGATCTTTATCCTGTGAAAGCAATAGCCATGTTCTCTTTATAATAATGTCTCACATTACACGACTGAGCACATGTTACTCAGTAGGACCTGGGGCTATCTTCAGGCATTTATTTTTTTTCAGTAGGAATCTCTAGTGCTGTGGAAGGGGATTTCTACAGAAATATTGATTGCTTGACCCATACCTTGATTAGATTCGGAACTGCGCAGCTCACAGTTATTGCATGCCAGTGCAAAGGAACACTGATTCTTTCTTTTTATTTTTTCAAAATCTCTGTCTTGATGAAAATGTAGAAAATGAAGTATACACTCAGCACAACTCATTTCCAAAAAATAATTGATAGGCCAGACTGGCTACAAAATAAGACGACTAATGTTAGGAGTAAGCGAATTGTATATTCCTAACATAAGAACAAGATGAGGAAACATTGGTAATACTCCTCCAAAAAGCAAGGCACACGGGCCTTCTGCTTTGAGATACATCCTCCATGATTCCTTCTAAACTCTCTTTTAATAGATGTCCTCTTTATTCTTGTTCCATAGGCAATTTTTCACTCTCCATCTCCATCCAATTTCCCTTCCTGTTCAGGGTTTCAACCTACATCAGTGTCCATTGTAATGAAACTTGGCTGAATTTCTCCTGAAAACCTGCAAAGATGCATGATCTACTTCTCTTGTTTCACAGGAATAGCCTTTTTCCTGAAGGCCAGGGCATGACGTAGCTACCAGACTCTTTGGTGAGTGATGCTGTTCCAGTTATTCTTCATTTGTCCATGTCAAAAAGTAAATGCTACATTTTGGAATTTAAATCTTTTTAAAGCCCCAGCTCAGGAAAGTTCTGTTGCAGAGCAATGCAGCTACATAAAAGTTTACCTTCTTGCTTAGGTTAATCAAAAAGAGCAGGGAAGAGGAGAGGATGTTTTTATATAAAATTACTCATTGCTGGTAGGTAGTGGTACAGAGGCAGTTTATTCTTATCAGTTGTAAAATATGCTTGCAATAACTTCCATCTCATTAACTCTAAATGAAAAACATATTTAAGACTCTCCATTTAATGTCTCATCAATCTAATATATTCTTTCTATGCCTGTTTCAGTACCAACATTATGATTGTTTGGGTTTCTTTTTCCCAACTATATATACAATCTCATATAAACTTACACTGAATATGTGAGTTGTCTGGTGAATGCTTTAACAGTTTTTATTTATTTAACAGTATTTACCTGCTTTTTATACAAAAAGCTTGTATACACACAAAAAATATATGTACCAAATCTGTGAGGAGCTTGACATTAGAGCTTCAACAGCTTAAGAAAAATAAATGACAAGAACTAATATTTCAAGAAAAAAATGAATCCCTATTTGAAGGACTAAGGTGAATTAAAAAAAAAATCTTTTGACAACTTCTTTTCCTTTATAAAAAAACCAAAGCAAAGGCATGGCAGGTTATCTAGGATTTGTAAGGAACGGACCTGGTCATCAGTAAGAAAATATTTTCTTATGCTGAAATTTGAGCACTGGATTTCTATTTAAGTCTTATGAACATATATTTGCTGATTTAGGAAAAAAAGAAATACTTACCTGGAAGTGGTACTCACCAATAAAATAAAAACAAAACCATCAAGCCAAACAAACTCCTTCAGTTGGACTATTACATCAGTACAGCAGGGAAAAGTTCATCTCAGATATGGCTGTATCTTAAGTGCAAATTTATTTAAAAGAAAAAAATAAAAATCTTGTATTGCTATGATACCTAAGTAGGACTTGAAAAGACTTGAGTCACTCCAGTCAGTTCCTACCCCCTGAAATCACCACAGAAGTGGTGATTTCAAGCCCGACATGAGCCTTGGCTAGTATTTTTGCTGTCACCAGTACCAGGCCATGTCCTCAGCCAACCCTGAACTGCTGAAAACAGTGAATTGTGGAAGAATTCAGCAAGTGGTAGAAGGTGACCTAGGGTTTTCATATCCCGTTTTTGCCTAGTGAAATTTCTCCGAAGCTCTTGATTTACTCTGTTGTCTTTACTCCTAAATACAATGTATCTAAAGCATATTCACCTCTCTTGGCTCAGTTCCATGGGCCAGTTTTGCAGAAATGCATGGGTAAACAGTTATGGGTGTTTTTAGTATAATATATGACTGCCCTGGGCTAGTTAAACAACTGACAAAATGACATGGTGAATTTCTCCTCTGAAGCTACAAGTCTTAACCATAGCAATTGCTGTCTTATGTTTGCAGGGCACAGAGAAAACTGTGAATTAATTGAATGAAAAGGTGTTATCAAAATAATTATTTAACAAAGGATACATTGTTTTTCTATATAGCACAAATTATCCTCAGTAAGCTTGACTGTCAAGATCTTGCATCCTCACAAGGGAGCACGATATCTCCTCTTTTGAGAGATGAATGCAAAGAAAAATGTGATTTCTTTCCCTTTTTTTAAAAAAAAATTTCTGGTTTTGGACATATAGTAGCTATGGTTACAACTCATACCTTTGTACTCTCATATGAGGAAGAAAAGTTGCACAGTGTATACACTTAATACTATAGTCAAAATATTTTATATGAGACATTTTGTTGATGTCTCAAACATAAAAATGGGCACAAATAGGCTGAGATGGCTAAACAAACCCTGTAATGTACTCTTTCTGTGGATCGGGTTATGTCCAGATTTGGCAGGACAAAGAAAAAGAGACTCACTTTAGTGCTTTGTAGGACTGATGGACTTCAGATTCTGGCCATTGTGTGCAGCAGTGGGGATAGCCAGGGAGCAAAACCGACTATTGCTCTTTCTGTGGAGCAGAGAGATTTTCATGCCATCTGTGTCAGGTTACATTAGGCATCTAACTCATGATTTTTATTCTATAACACCTTCTAATGACTGTAATCCTAACTCACTATTGGTTCATGCTGCCGTTTCAGTACTGATGCTATTTCCTTGTAAAACTCAGAGTCAGAGGTAGATACTTATTAATGATAAATACAGACGTAGAAAAGAGTTGAATAAGAATTCCATTCCAGTTTACTCTTTTCTGCCTTTATTATATTTAGTTAGTTCTATTGCATAAATATGTTCATTATACTGTACCTATATTTAAGGGGAGATTCAGTCAGGTTGATATCCCTGCATCTCCCTTTAACTGCACCTAGTATAGGATAATCTAAGTACGAGTTATACCATTCTCTTGTTTGAATGTTTTATGGAGGCCCATAAAGTAAATGGTATGCAGAATTTGTCAGGCTGTGCCTTAAGACAGAAGTTGATTTAAAGACAAGGACCTTTTGTCTGGCACAAATAATGTTTCATCACGACAAAGCAAATGTTTTCATCTTAGAAACAATGCACGTAGCTTTGAAAGCATACATAGACTTATCAGTTATTAATAGTGTAACTGATTCATTATTAATATTGTAAATACAGAATATTATATTTAATAGTATGGCTACTGTTCATATTTATGCTAATTATTAGCTTTATTCATGTCTTTACCAAGTAGATCTCAAACTAATGCTAAATCTAACATCCATGCCACAATATTATATAAGAAATGCAAATATCACTGCAGAAATAGGATATTTTGCTGTAGCAAATAGCAACAGAAAAAATATCAAGAGATTAAGAGAAACTGAAATTAATGAAACGTTGTTAGCAGGAGTAAAATTTGAATAGAAGTAACATGGCACTCAGGAGAGTAACATGAGTAACACAAGAGCTTTAATTTTAGGGAAAATTCATTACCATTTTACTATCCTTAGAGAAAGTACATTTTACACGTTCTGAACACCCAAGGGATCAAGTGCGTCAGGTGCTTGGATGAAGGCCAGCATACATTTTGGACAGTGATAAAGGTAGAGGAGAGGTGATATTTGCGGTCCTCCTGCATACACTTCAAAGCTGAGCATGGGTACCCTGGGAATTTGCATATGAGAAATAAGGGAGCTGGGGAGCTTTAGCACCTCCGGGGTTTGGAGTCAGCAAATTTTAGGATTTCCACGTAGGTTACAGGTGTCTCCATTGTGTCTAAATACCCATCTTGGGGATCTAAGCGCTTCTTTTCAGATTCAGTCGCAATGTAATGTCCAGTCCTTTTAGTTATTGCCAAATAATTGCACCATTTAGCTATTGTCCTTTTTAGCTATTGGGATAATGATTCTTCTGAAGATATTAAACTACCGTATGTCCAAAGAATAATGCAATCTGAGCTCAGTATACTGCTATGCAGTGATGAAAATGATTATCCACATGATGGTTTAAATTTAAAAGAGGATATCAAAAAGAGGCTGCAAATTAGGACTATAATGTTCCATTATTCTGTGTTTGATATTTCACTTGAAGATAATGGATACCTTATTTTATCAAACATCTGTTCCATGACAGCTATTGTTCTCACATTATTTTAAACCTGAATAAGATGTAAATATTTCTATTATACTATGACAATTTAAGGGCTAGAGCTTGCTTGCAAAGAGTGTATAGAAAAGAAGCAATCCATACCTCAGCTTATTTATCTTCAGAATTACTTTTAATTGGCCAGCATTCTGTTAACAAAGGCTCCCTAATACTCTCAAAGTTACCCACTGACCTCAATTCCCTGATGAATAAATTCCTAAAATAGGAACCCAAATGCATGAGAACTGTTGAGTTATACTTTTTGATTTGGGGCCTGCATAAATCATAAAGCCAACAAATATACATTATGATAGCAGTAATGACAAATTCAAAAGCCTGTAGAACCTTTTGCATTTGGAGAATCTTAAAGGGCTCAAAAGATCTCCTCTAAAAAGAAAATCAACAAATGGCATTATGTACTTTGCATTTGAACGAGTTCGGAAATTGTACTTTGAAAAAGTCTGAATTTGAAATACACTGCGGGAACAGTAAGAAGGAAATTCATGAATCTTGTCTTTTAAGGTTGGTAGAGATAGTTAACTATTTTCAGACTTTGTGATGAACAAAATTTTTGGTGTTAATAGGATGATAAATTCTTACTCTTATCATGACAAAGTCAAACACACTCCTTCCTTGGTAAGTGTCATATTTGTGGGTAATACTTTTCAGATGGTATCTGAACATTTGGCTTCTGTAGAAGTAAGTCTTATGTCGAATCTAAATTTTCAAATTTTGTCCAATGTGCATCATACCTGAACTATTTACATCACTAGAGAGGCTTTTTTTCCCACAGCTTTTATACAAGTAAATAACCAAAGCAGTTCAGCATCACTCTTAAATGGGATTACAAGAATAAGCCAAGTGGAATGGATATGTATATGCAGTATGGAATGGTATTTTTAAAAGTAGCAGCAGTAAAGCCATGTTATTCCAGTGAGAAAATCGATTTTTGTGATTTGAACATTGCTTGGTATACAGACAATGAGAGACACAAAAATATATAAAAATAGAAGTATAGGACTATCATTAACTTCATGGAAGAGCAGCAGCAAGAGTCAAACTGGAATTTCGGCCCAGTCTGGGTATGTATGGAACACTCTATCTTGATTAATTTTGACCAAATTTTCTCCCTGTATTTTCTGGCTGCAGTGAATATTGCCAAATTGTTTACTAAAATGTAAGTTTATTATAGGACAAAATTACTCTATTGAGAGAATACAAATATGACAGGTAGGAAAAGAATCATAGATAATATAAATGCTAAATATTCCAGACCTTGATGAATGCAGATGGCATGATTTGTTGCGAGATTTTTTACTGAGAGTGGCTAGCTGCCTGGCTGACCGTAGCTTCAGAACAGAGTCTGCACAAGTATGAAGCACATAACCAGGCAGCTCTGAGGTTTTTTGGGTTTGTTAACTGCAGGAACAAAGCAGGGTTTTTTTCAAGTTATGTGCCTTAATGTAAATATGAAGCTGATATTGTTCAAGGTTGCTCAGGTGATCTTGGTGGTTTACAATGGTGATGTTAGAGTTCCTCTTCTCCACAACTGCCTGAAGCAGATATGGATTTTCTGCTAACATGCATTCAATACTGTACTGCAATTCCATCTGATGAGTATAGATTACTTAGCTTCTGAAGATCCAAGATTTCAAGTTACAAGGGTGATGATTAACTGTACACATTTGAGTGATGTCTAGAATTTCTGTCAGGATCAAGATATTTTTTATTCGATATTTGTGTTGTATTCATGCAGTCAGCCTTACACAGGTTTTAATAATTTTGATCAACTCCTTGTGATTAAGAGATTCCACCCAGTGCAGAAGAGGGTCAGCCTCAGGTTGTGTTGAATTAAACTGAAAACAAAGTGGAGACCTTAATACAGTAGTGCCTGAAAATCCTCTGACTGATTCGTAGAGGTCCTAGAGTATTCATAGAATATGTGACAATGCCATAGAAGTAACTTGGTTTTGAATGAAAGATGCTAGATGATACCATAACTTTTGGAGATATGTTGACTTTTGTGATTAATATCCAGTTAATTATGTGAAAAGTGTGCAGTTTGAGATATTGACATATGGCAGCAAGGTCATAATTATTTCCTGCAGTCTTTCATGAAACATACACACTTAAAAAACAGATCTGTTCATAGCTTGTATACACATGTAAATTAGTTGTATTAGTTAATAGTTTAGATATGGATAAATTTAAATATATGTATTCCTCATGTATTCTGGATAAATGCAAAAACTTCATATTTGTTCACTTACTGGTATTTCTGCTGAGATTTGTCAACATGGGTTGCCAATTCCTTCCAGTTATAGGTTGTGGGTTTATGTGGACAGCTGTCCAGCAGGATGGGATGGCCGTGTTCAACTAAATTAAATCTATCATCTACTGACAGATGGCAACTTTTGATCACAATTGGCTATACCTGAATAATTTAAATGTAAGAAACTCTATATCATATTGTTCTTTTTAGCCTACTCTTGCTACTCTCTGTAGCCATCCTTTTTTGGCAAAGTGAAAACATGAGATAAAGGAAGAGGTAAAATAGCATACTGTGCATGTGAATGTGTTATTTCATGAGACATAGCAATATAATCTTAATTTAAATATGACTACTTGTCAGTGCTTGAGGGGTATGAGTAAATGTTCCCAATTAAATGTAGGAAATCCTGTTAAGGAAAATCAGTAAATGTTTAAAGGTTTCCTAACACATGAGGAGAATAGCCTAGTTGCTAGCTGGGTCATAGGAAACTTTCATGTTTGTATTAGCTGGCAAAACATGTTCTGAGAAGATGTTTTTAAAAGTATAGGCTCGTTTGCAAGAAAGTTGCTGATAAAGATCTCTGTGTCTTATTTTAGAGGAAAGTCTATTTTTTCAAACCTGTCTCCTGTTTTTTTATAGATTTTTGTAGTGCTTCTGCTCTTAAAATGCAAAGTCAGATTTTTCAAGGAAGCAACTCTTTGTAAGCAGAGACTGCAAAGCTTGCTCCATTCCAGGAGCAGAGTCTCATACAGTGTAGGAGACCTACAGTGTAGAATACCTACGCTAGATGTCGAGTAACTGGGAAATGCCTCCTTTAAAGACAAAATCTTCTTTGTCTTTTCACCATTAATACATATTGGACAGTGTCTTCTTGAAATAACATTCACAGAAATGACTGCAGACAGATTTGAGATAAGGACATAACCAGCAAATACGTGGCACATGCACCATGAACTTGATATTCCGACAGAAATCTAATATATTCCTCGTTATTTAAAGCACACTACAGATCATGAAAGGTACAAAGAACTGTTTTATACACGAAACTTTTTTTTTTCATGCTGTAAATTGCTTCAGCTGTGAGTTTTATGCAAGCATGGTTCAAAGGGAAATGGACTCTAGCAACAGGCAGATGTTGTTTTCATTTCAAACCCAAGCTAACAAAACAATTGAATATGAATGGGACCAAATTATCTGTGGCATATTGTGTGTCCCAATATAAATTCTTTGGACACAGAAAGAAAACATTTTAATCTCATGAAATGTCTATAGTCTTCTGCAAGTAACAGAAGAAGTCTGCTATTACTCTAGGGAAGAATTAGTCTCTAGGGAAAGTCCATACTACAAAGTAAATGAAAATATTTACCATTTACACATCAGAGAAATAATATCAGAATATATAATAAGGATTACAAATAGTGGGTGCGATATCTGGGGCTAGTAAAGTCTAATATTAACAAGCTAAACTGATATATCACATGCAGTTACAGAACCTTATTCTGAGAAACCATAATCAAAACCATATCTGAGGACCCAAATGTTGCCCCTTTCTCTTTTCAAATTGGTCCCTGCCTATACAATGTGCATACATCCTTGTGAGGCTGGTTTTAATAGAACATAGTTGATATGTTCTTATATTTTGTTAGGTTATTTTCCGATCAATTTTTCTAAGCACATTCTAAAACAGCGCCTGTTGTTTCTAAAACAAATATCATTTTTGAGTTTACTTAGTAAAACAGAAAAAAGTATTTGTTTTCTTGTCTATTACCATCTGTGCTTTTTATTGTGGAATGCTGCATGAAGCATTGATGTAGCAGTTTATGTCACCTTAGGAAAATCTCTAAAGAATCATACTGTTGAATGTATCTTTTATATTTAATCTGCTCTACATTTTCATTCTTGAAGCAGTTCTTAACCAGATATCTGGAATTTGGAGTCTATTTCTTATAAAATCTGTATTTATGTTTACAAGAGATTTATGCAAGCAGTTATTTAGCACAAAGCCACAGTTAGGATTTTATTAAAATTTAGTGTTACAGATGGCTTACTAACCAGAAACAATTCTAGTGAACAACAAAAGAATCCTAGCCTAACAAAAATATTGTGTCTTTGTTTTCTAACCAATAAATAAGGGCACTATAAACTTTCTGAGTAATAGGATAGCTGTGATATAATATTAGAGCAACTGCTCGGTTTACCTTGATTAAGCAATCTTGTCAGAATTAATTTTTCCCTGCTTGTATTTTTGCAGATTGAGAAAACAACTCTCTCTAAAGTAAACATCATCATAACTGTCTTTTCCTAGATAAATCTTTTCTTGCAAATGTGGGCCAAAACCACAGAATTTAATTAATGAGTGAACATAAGCAGATGAAATTGGGAGAAAGTATTTCTACTACTTTTCCATAAAACTCCAAACCATAGAGTTCCCACTAGAACATGAAAATTGCCTCTTGCTCAGAAGCAAGAAGCCTCAGGGAGACTAAATATCACTAACACTATCTGGTTGTCTGATGACTCACCTTGAGGTTTCTGAAATCTGTTTTTCCATACTAACCTTTTCAGAGATGCCACAGGTACCTGTTTTTTATATGATCTTCTGAAAAATGTCTTCTGGGCTTCATCCTTCACTGAGTTATATTTTTTTCTTTTTTTCCTAAACTCTGCTTTCCCTTATTCAGTGATCCTGTTGAAGATGCTCTTTTGCTGAAGGTACAATTTTGCAGTTACAGTTCACTAATTTTCTCCTGACACTGTTGTGTGTGAAAACTTGGGGTGCGGTTCACTTCAGAATACTGTTCCCATTATACTTTTGGAAATCTGTCCTCTTATTTCTGGAAGACAAATGTGTAAAAATAAGGCTTGGATCAAAGGCATAACAGTCTAGAGTCCTGAAATCATACTGTAGATTGGTGTCTAATTTAAAATTACAGTTTTCTCTCCCTCTCTTCCTTTCTCTTTCCCCTCCTCTTTCACATATTTATTTTTAAGATCTACATTACTAAGATTGCACATCCTGGATCTTACGTGCACTTTACTTTGAATCCTATAGCAGGAAAATGGTCTCTGTTTTGTAATAATGTGAGACAGTAATTTGTTAGCCATGCCAAATTAACAAGAACTTTAGAAACTCTGCTGATTCTGCTATAGGGAGGTTTTCCCTGGCTAATCAGATCACTTAACTCTGCAAGAGACACCTGATTATAATTATTCCAGAACTTCCTAGGTATTTATAAGAATTCATTTCAGAAGGTTGTTGTTGATTAAAAAAAAAAAAAAAGCTCACACAAAAAGAATATTGTATTCAAGATGAAAAAAAAATGGGAGACTAAGTAAGTACTGATTTTGTTTCTGCATGACACCAAACTTTGCCATGGTTACTTATTCAACTAGTTCTTCATCAAGCAGTAGGCATAGGCCAACCTCCAAAGGGTACCAAAGAAGAATGGTGATATTTCTGTATGTGCATGTGTGCAGGTGCACTTATTGAGAAGAAGCTTTGATGCATGCCTGTGCTGAAGTTATTTACTCACTTTTGTAACAAAAACAAAGAAATGAAGGTAATCATTTACATGTTTTCATCTTAGTTCTGGAAAAATAAGGTTATATGAATCCCTCAATGTATTCAGCTCTAACATAATCCAATAATTCTGGTAGAATTTAATTATAATAACATCCTAATTGAAGATAAATTAGACAAGACTATGTCCAAGTGCTGTCACAGTAAATGAGAATTTAAATTACATGAGTAACAGACAATCATGTCCTAGAATTATAACTTAAGGAGTGTGACATTTTGTTTTCAGGTTAATCAGTGAGAGCTTCACAAATAGTTTGAAGCCCTCCTTGATCTATCGCAGGCTAAATTAAATCTAAACTTCTGACACACACTGAGCAGGAGGGCAAGGAGAGTCGATTCACTTTTGAGAGGACAAAGTGTGTGGAGTGGGAAGATTGGTCCACCCACCATCACAGACAGGGGTACACTTGTCTCATCAGTATCTTCCATGTACATTGAAGGAAATATTTTTGGATATGAGGAACACAGAATTTCCTGACATTTCTCTTAGGCCTTTTGCCACCAAGATGATGGGTGAGCATGATGGATGTTCCAGAGCAAGTACCTCCAACTCAGACAGCCAGTAGAAGTGGCTGTGCAGTGTCACCCATCGCACAGTTGGCCCACAGAGTCTCTGTAGATGGGAAGAGGGAGCTAACCCCCTCGGAAATGTTTCCCTTCTTCCTTCCTCTCTGCCTTGATTCAAAACTTCCTTGAGTTCCCAGTTCATCCTCACAGGTGCATCTATCAATAGTTGCTGCTCCTTCCAACCTAAGCCCCTGCTTCTTGCCATGTGCCTTGCTCTGTTCCCCCAAACTGCCCAGAAAGTAGTTTTCCTGAGTCATGCTCTCCTCATCATCACAAAGCCTTTTTCCTTTTACAACACCCTTTCTCTCAAAAAAAAAAAAAAAAAAAAAGGAAAAAGGAAAACAGAAAATCCCAATATTAATTAATTCCAGCCTACCTCACCAGTCATGTCCATCCCTTACCTCCTCCCTGTTTTCCCCAGTACCTAAAAAACAAGCCTCTGAAAAAAACCCAAGAAACAAAAAAACAAGCCCTTCATCAATAGAGCTTGTCAGCTGTATGCTCAGTGGCTGCATTTGCCTGCTCTTTAGCAGCAGATCTTAATATCTCTAACAAAATGAGTGCACAGATAACAGCCTGTACTTTTCATCCATCCACAAATGCACATCTGGCATCCTTATAGGATTTTCTATTACGCAGATTCATCCTAGCATTTTCAAATCTTCAAATGGTCTGTATTATTTCCTCTATCAGGAGGGGAGAAGAAATTGTTGTAGAAGCAAAGGCTGTTGATGAATCCATTCTCTTAATCCTCTGAATTTAACTAAGGTTAACTTTGTGTAAAATCTGAACAGAAAAGAAAATTTTTCATTTTTATTTGCTCTTATCTCCATACGGTCGAAGTATCTACTTGATGGCTAGTTAAAAAAAAAAAAAAATTCCCAGTCTTAGTTTAGGAAGACTGGACACCATCTACATCTGGATATTGTTAAAAATGTCATCTGTTATGACTCCTTTTCCACCAGTTTATTGTTATATCCTAACTCATTCCTTCCAGGGAAAATTGCTTTTTCACTGAGAGGTGTCATGGTCTCATGGATGCAACCATGGGGACAGAGAAAAAGTGTGAGTTAGTTCCTGTTTTGCTCACTTCTGCTTAATTATTTAGAGAGCACATTGTGTCTCTCTCTTGAGCTACTTGCATAATTATTCCTTGTGATTAAATTTTGCTCTTATGCCCTGCTGAGCTCTCAAAGGATTGTATTTGGTATCATGTTTTCTCCTTTCTGTGGACTTCTTCAGTCATAACTAGACTGACCTCTTTATTACGCCTGACCTCTGCAGTATCATAACTAGAATAACACTGAAAAGTTCACTAAAGCAATTTGATATGAAACATTTATTTTTTCTTTAGACAAATAATTCTCCCTTTCTGAAGGGTTGCCCTGGAATCTGCATGTGCACTAATGGCTATTAAAGAGAAAGGATTACCAGAATCTCAACAATTATATTTAAGACCATATTTTCTAGAGGTATTTGAGTTATTTACACTTGAAAAGTTCCTAACACTTATGAATCACGGTTTCCAGCACTTTTGGGTGAGCGTATTTTCTTTTAGCAAGGTAATCAAAGGCATGTCATATATGGCACATAGTTTTATGTCAGCAGAGATCAGAGCCCCAGACAGAATCTCATCTTCAATATGGATATTTCAGCTCTGATGGATTTGTTATCTCTTTTAGCTTTCATATAATGGGAAAGATAGTAAATGAATGCTTTTGAACAGCTTTCTATTACATTGCCTCTCATGGCCAGCCGGAGCTAACATCAATTAAAGGCTCATGTACTACCCTTAAAGCTGTGATTTATTTTAATATTTAATTGATTGAAAACTCTGAATACTCATGGATGTGTTTGAATGATAGGCAGATTTTATGAGGTGCAGCAAAATAAGAAGATAGGTCTGTCGTCTTTGCATCCACTGACTTAGTCAGGAATGATTTGGAACTTGATCCATTGAAAGAAGTGGCGCCCTAAGCCTTGTATGTATATAGGGGATCTTAAACAGCTCTCACATTCAGCAGAGCATCATGCAGTCAGCTCTCTTGGCAAATACATAAAGTGAGATAGTTGAAAAAACCTAAGTAAGAGTCAAGATACATCTTGAATCCTGCTCCTCCGATGCCTCATATAGGAAAGCAAAATTGCTCCCCCCTTGGCTGTGAAGTTCTCCTGAAGGCAGGGGTCTATTTCCCCATCTCAGTGGCTTGAAGGAGTGGGCATGGACAGTAGGAAGGTTATCTTCACTTCCAATCAATCAGACACAGTAGTGAAGAAGTTGCAACACTGACTCAGAGAGGGGTAAAGGACTATTCATTTTCATTTTGTTCAAGATGTTCTGTGTAATATAAAAATGGTTATACGAAAACCTACAGAAAGTTTTCTTTGTGTTCTAGAGGAAAGATTTCTCTGCCTCAGATATGTGCTCTCCTGTGTCTATCCAGTTCAAAGAGTTTTTAGTGCTTTGTTGCATCTCGGAGCAGTATTGGTAGATAGAAAGTTCCACAAAACTGATTGTAACCTTTAATCAATAAATTATTCTAAAAAAATGTGCAGGTATTTTAGAAACTTGTTTTTGGAAAGCTCCTCCACATGACTGCAAGTTTGTCAGTAGTGCTGGAAGTGTGGGAAGATGAGAAGTTTATGTATGTCACTTATTAGTAGCAGTTACCAAAACATAACCTATAGAGGATGCCTTTTAATTAGATATGTCTGTTTTCAAGTAATCAGGTGTCTCCAGTTCCCCATTAACATGTGTTTGATAAAAGTCAACCACAAAGAAAACAGTGATGGATATCCCAAGACTATGTTCTTAGCATGATTTATACCTTTCATCAGTCTGCATTAGTGGATGGCATTTGCACACTGTACATGTGCTAAATGATAACAAAGTATATAATAGAATATGCTTTATGTTGCTTGAAGGTATTGTTCATAGGTTATTAATTCCATATTTATTCAGTCTCTTTGGACAGCTTGGCACAAGAAGACTTTTGTAACCTTTTTCAGAAATAGACTTCCTAAACTTGAAGGACTACCTATTTTAGCAGCTCTCCTCTTATTTTCAGAAAACTACACTGAAGCTTTTTTCCTTTGAGTTGTGTGGGGTTTTGTTGTTGTTGGGTTTTTTTTGTTGTTTTCTTTTTAGCTGGAGTCAGTTGTGATGGATATGCTCCTTCCCCAGCTCATCCTGACTTCTCACTGTAGCCCTGTTCAGGTGCTAACTACCACATTCCTGGTAGTTGCCTCCCTGATTTCTTCCCCCACCCAGACATCAACCATCAATAACAGTCCTGATGGCCCTATCCTGATGGGGAGATAAGGCTAACTGTGAGTACACCAGCCAACAGTCATTTCTGAATTGAAAGAATGACTATCAGTCAATCATCTTATCCCATAAATATGGAGACAGCCCAAGAGCCCATTGAGCTCTCCTTGCATGGCAGCGGGCTGCACGCTGGGATCTCCCCTTGAGCAGGGACGCCTCTCAAGGATACTCCTCGAGGTTAAGAGATCCTTCCCACTACAGATTTGTGGTAAGTGACTATAGCGCGCCTTTCTCTTTTTGAACTTGTAAACCTTACTTTGTGCACAAATCCCTTAGACATAAACCGTTGACCAGGTCTGGGACTAGGACTGGATCCAGCTGCCCCCAGACTCCTCTCAGAAGGAGTTTGGAAAGCAAGGGGGTCCAGTCTGAACCTCGTGACCCAACGGGAGGGTGTCCTTGATAATTCTGTGTATATCTTGAACCTCCATGCAGTAACTAATAAGTGACCTTGCCATAGAATCTCGTGAAACCATTGTCATTACCAATAAAACCTATTCCTATTTCTTTCCCACGAGTGAAGTGCATTGTGTCACTCACCCCCCACCACCACCACTCGTTCCGTGACATCAGTGCAGACCCCAATTCTTATTTTACCTGTCTCCCTTCTAGGAAAGGAATGAACCAGTGATCAGCTAGCAGGTTGCGGCTGCAAGGAATTGCAAGAGAAAGAATACAAAGAAGTGGTGCTTGATAGCAGAGTGAGGAAACAACTAGTAAGTTTGCACAGTTTCATTTTGAAAGTGTTGGATAAATTGTACATATTCTCAGCTGGCTATTTGTTCCGGATGGGCTCGGGATTTGGCAATAATCACGCCAGAATGAGGTGACTACATCGAGCATTTATTCAGGTGAAAGCATATAAAAGCAGCAAAGTATGGATAACCACTCACGAGGTGATACCTGCCGATCTAGACCCGAAGATCCTCTCAAGCTGGCAGACCAGAGAGAGAGAGTTGCTGACCGGCTCCCATGGAGACAGCGCAGGCCTCAAAGTCAGGAGTTTCTTCTCCCCCTCACCACGCTCTCTCCGCACTGTCCTCTCTATGCCCGGTGCATCCTGGCATGTAGGGTCAGGCCGACCCAGGAGGCAGCCCGGGGGGCGGACAAACTCCACCTCGAGTTGCGCAACTCTCCCCCTCCCCGGGTGTGCAGGCTCACACACCAGTCGGGGGTCCCAGCCCTCCATTCGAGGGTCCTGCCTTCCTCCTCTTCTTCCTCATTTCCGGGTGTTTGGCCTCCAAAGCTAGTTTGGAGGACGTCTGTGGTTAAGTTGGCTACAAGCCCAGCCAAGCAGCCAGCTTCAACAGGTTTCCGGGGGGGCTGCCTATGAACCGGGCTGAGCAGCTGCATCCGTGCTCCTTATCACTCAGCCTAGGCAGGCAAACATTTTCTTTCCCAAGGTCTGGCCTCTACTTCTCACAGGAGATTTTTATGACTCCACAGATCACAGAAATTTCCATCCCCAATACACTATTCTATCAATATTATCAGCAACCTAGATAAATTTTAATAAGAGATTGAAAAGTGAGGATAACAAAGGAGAAGCATCCATCTCTTTAGTGCTATGAGGTTTATTCCAGTTGATGGAAGGCATCTCTTTAATTAGAGACAATTGCTTGATGTAAAATGACTGTAATAGAACAAATGATTTTGCATGATAACAATGATTTGCATGATAACAATGACAGTCCCTATCCCATTTCCAGCCCCTTTAGCCTTCTGCCTTACAGCATGCTGCCACTACATTGTTGACCTTTAATCATTTTGAATAAGTGAGTGTAATCCTCATAATTCAGCAAAGTACCATGTAAAAACTTACCCAGACATAATGAAAAAGTTTTGAGACATTGTGGGACTAACTTTACATTTTCTCTGCAAAACAAACTCCTAAAGTTAGCGGGTTTTTTTTTTTTTGCTTTTGTGATGGGTGTTCAGTCACCTCCTGCACATTTAGACAGGTGGGGACATCCTAAATAAGTTGTTGTCATTAGTATGTATCACTTCAGTCCACAATTCTTTTCTTTGAGCAAACAGTAACCCTAGGGACTTTAGACACTGGTATTCCTAAAAATGGCATGAGACTGTTATTTTTTTTTCTCTTATTTAGAGCAAAATACTGAAATCCATGACTTTGTGTAACCTGTGAAGAATGAGGTTAACATAGACTTTCCAGTGCAACTGCTAAGTGTTAGAATCATAGAATCATAAAATGCTTAAGGTTGGAAGGGACCTCTAGAGGTCATCTAGTCCAACCCCCTCTGCACACGCAGGGTTACCTAGAGCACGTGGCACAGGACTGCATCCAAGGGGGTTTTGAAGATCTCCAGAGAAGGAAGATCCACAACGTCTCTGGGCAGCCTGTTCCAGTGTTCTGTCACCCTTTACTGTTAAGAAATTTTTCCTTAAGTTCCTGTGGAACTTTTGGTGCTTCAGTTTGTGGCCATTACCTCTAGTTCTGTCAGTGGCCACCACTGAAAAGAGGCCAGCACCATCCTCCTCACTTCCTCCCTTGAGGTACTTATAGCCACTGATTACATCCCCTCTCAGCCTTCTCTTCTCCAAGCTGAACAGGCCCAGCTCTTTCAGTCTTTCCTCATAGGGCAGATGTTCCAGGCCCCTGACCATCCCTGTAGCCCTGCACTGGACTCTCTCCAGCAGCTCCATGTCCCTCTTGTACTGTGGAGCCCAGAACTGGACACTGGACATGTTTATTAGGTAAATATCTCAGCAGTATAAAATAATGCTACTGAGCCCAACAGAGCAGTATGCTGCACACTGAGTGTGCACATGGCTAGTGCAAACAGTAGAGAGCATTCAGGGTGCTGTAAGCTCATCCTTTCGTGGATCATAGTTCCTTCGGATATCAGACGCAAGCTCTGTGTGTTCTTTTGACTGTGCAGTTAAATGGATTGAAATAGGCAATTCAACTCAATGTCCTGGCATGGTACCATCTCTGTCATTTCTATAGATTACCATACTATTTTCAATTTCTCAATGCAGTGTTTTTTAAGCACTTCGTGGTTGACCCTTCTTCTAGATCTTGATTTCTGGAAAAACGTGTCTGTCATCTGGACAAAAACGTGAGCGTTTTTCAGAGGAGGAGGGGAAGTGCTTATTAATGTATTTGACTTTTTTATCAAGTATGAGTAAAGTATTATTTCACTTCTGAAGGAAGATGCTGGAGGTGACAGTTGTAAAAAAAAAATGCATCCTTGAAATTGTCTGTGACAATGATGTCTTTAAATATAGCATATTAGCCAGTGGCCCCCCAGCTGGAGCAGCATTTAAGCAAATAGCAGATGAGGACAATATTGGGGCAAGTTATACCTGTCTGCTTCTGGTAGTGTTTCTATAGCTTCGGGTAGAAGTACAGTTCCATTATAATGTGAAAACAAACCTGCTGCAGACAGACTTTTAGAATACCACTTAGATTTATTAACAAAGGAAAATGAACTTCTGGCTAGTATGAGAATTGAACCCTCATACTTTCTCTTTACTCTCTTCTGAGGCTAGTTAAGGAACTATTGCTATGAATAGATGAACTGCTTCATTTTGCATTATTACTGTTTGTAAGCAAATGTCTTTTGGTGTGGATCGGACAGTCCTTTTCTTCTGTATGAAACAGAACTCTTCCTAAAAGAAGATGATCATAGTCCCATTTGTAATCACAGAATGTTAAAGATCAAACAGTAAAAGAGGTTGCAATTACACAGTATAATAAGCATAAGAAAAACAAAACATTAGTCTGCTTTGTCTATGGTTACAGTATTGCGGTTGACAGTGTATTTCAACACTGGCATGGGAGCAAATGGTGATATTTCTTCTTCCTCCTCCTCACCTTTGCCCTCTCTGCACAGCAAAACACATGTGTATATGCCACATATTTATTTAAATGCAGTGATGAGGAAGTACATCATCAAGGACTCCTTCTGCTATAGACTTGAGTGTTACTGTAGCAATGTTTAGTGACAATTGTAAAATTTTATGCCTTCAGTTTTAATTGTCCTAAGCAGGTCTGAAGTTCATGGGGATAAAATAATTCTAAATACCCTGAAGTTATGTTAAATGATGAATACTGTGTGAGCAAAGTATTACTAGTAGGCAGAGAGCTCAGGCGAAATTGGCAGGTGTCTCAGTGAGGAAATAACACCCACTTCAACCACTGCAGGCTCTTTGCATGATGCTGAGATTAATGTCTGTTTTGTTTGTTTGTTTGTTTTCTTTTCTTTTCTTTCCCTTTTTTGAGAGAGAATTTTTTATCTCCATATTTGTTTCTAATCATCCATACAATTTATCCTTGGTTAGCATCTCTATAATTGTAGCCTTTTATTCATGTAAAGAAGTGTCTACACCTTTCATGGTTTAAAAAACATAAAAGGAAAATGTTTTCCCCTCTAGACCTTCCAAGCTGTTCCTACTGTCCTTTGCTTTTTTCCTTGTTTATATACAGTCCTCCCATGCATCCTAAATTTTACCCTGTTTAGTCAGCTGCACAATGAACCCTTCTTCAGTCCCTAAAGAACAAAATTTGTTTGCAAGATTAACGATGAAGAGGTGGGTCTGCAGCACTTTTTGCCCTGCTTTCCTAAGGAAATGAGGCATATGCAATCACACAGTCCATCTGCCAGTTTTTCGGTCTCCCGCCTGTTCTCCTGCAGGGACATTTATACCTGCTGGCCAAGTTTAACCGGGATGGAAAGTGCTATATTCCTGAAAGCTCACTGAAAATTGACTGCTGTTAAAAGCAAGGAGAGAGACTAGCATCCCATTGACATTGTAGCAACGTGGTAAACCAACAGTTACCAGGTCTCTTTGGCTTGCCAACTAACATGCGTGCAATATCTAGCCAAATAATACACATATATCTCTAAACTGACCACAGCACATGCCAGTTCCTCACCATCTGGTTATTGTTCAAGGAGGTGTTGAGGAGGTGAGCTACTGTGGGGCTCAGAGGATGTGTGAAGAGCTAGAAATATTGTGGTAAGGCATGTAGAGGATGCAAAACAAAATGAGTAGATGACAAAACTTTAGTTGTGCTGTTCTGTGTTTTCTGTTGGTCTTTTCTGAACTCCTTGGGAGAACCTGGGCTAGAACATATCCTTGGAATATTGAATAAGTACCAAGAATATCTCTGCTCATCTTCCAGAAGGTAGGAATGGCAACAGTTAACTAAAGTATTAATACATGTCATTTGTTTTATTGTCCTTTTGTGACTCTTGCTGACGGTTTCTGAAAGTTGATGCTCTCTTAAGTAAGTGATATGGAAGATAAAGGAAGAGATCATTTTTGTCATGGAGAATGACTGTGCATGGAGGAATGTTTAATTGTCACAATAATTGAAAGTAATTAGAGAAGTATTTGCTTACAGAGGAGCATGGAATAACTGTGTCCCTTTCAGGAAGTGGAGCACCAAAACTGAAAGGCTGATTTTTTAAAAGTAAAGTAAAGGCTGATTTTTTAAAAGTAGAGGTGCTAGAGCCATGACTGTCAGCCTCACCGAGGCAGTGATCCGCCACAGTCCTTTTGCCTAAAAGACTCACCGGGGATTTGCTCACTTCTCCCCTGCCTAGATTTGAGTTTCAGTATAATGCTCTAGCTCTATCAAAATGTCAGAAACTCCTTATTGTGTCTTTGTTCTGGTCATACCTCGTCTCCCAGTTGTGACCTAGCACCAATTCTTGTACGTGCCCTACTAAGGTCCTGTACTGACTCTTGCTTTGCTGCTTTTGACTGTTCATCTAGAAAGCTGCTTAGCTCTCCAGCCTTCAGCCTAACCTGCTGTTTGTTTTCAAGTAAACCCTTCAGGGGTTCACAGAGACTTTTTCAGTTTTCCTAGAGTCCAAGTCTGATCATGTCCCTACCAAACTACTTTGGTGTATTCAATATTCTGGTTACTGGTCCTGCCTCTCCTCACTGCAGCTGCCTGACCTAATTTTGACCAGCTTCTGTTGGTCATCATGACTGAGAAGATGCAAAATTTTCATTTGCTTATCAGGACCACAGACTTCATGGGAAAGATTCTGTCGAAGCTACAGCTGAACATAGAGACAGTAACAATGATATTGGAGTTGGAGTTAGAAAAATCACACAAGATTAGTTGCACAGAAGGAAAAAGAAGGTAGGAAAGAATGAGGACATGGGAATCCCACAATATTTATATTGTTCCCTGTGTTGTAAAGGGTAGAAGAGAGGAAAAATACATTTACCCAAAATCCGTGTTTCCACATGGATGTTTTACATGGATTACATGTTTTGACAGCTGTTCAGTGACATGGTTAAATCCAATGGATTGTCAAGAAGAGTTATTATGGTGGAAGGATTAGTTATGATAATTTATAAATTAAACTTTAAAATAGTAATTACTTCTACTGGAGTCAATAAGAAGACTTTGTAGTTTTTGAATTAATTATGGCATAAAAGAGGAAACCATCTAAATAAGGATGTTGGTGTTACTGATAAATTTTTCCCTTATTTGATTGTCGTTTTTTTCAATACACAGTAATATTCGTGAAATGAAGTCCTGTTTAGGAAATTTGGGGATAGGGGACAGAAGGGCATAGTGTTATGCTGGTCAAGTGTTTGTGCTAAAAAAGAAACCTTTGTTAGCTTTCTAGCAAGTGTGTTTATCTTTCTTTCAAGTGTGTGGGGAAAAAACTTTTTTCCTGGAAAAGCTAACAACAAAATTCAATGATTGTTGCTGACCTTCATATTACTGTAGCTAAAATTAATTCAAAGCACATGTGGTCAAAGAATTTCCAAAAAATAAGTCACTGCACTCTAAAGAATCACAGTGACACCCCAAACAATTAAAGTTTTATAGTTTTCTTGGAAATAAAAATGTTTTCAGTCAATACTGTATTTCCTGAAAAGGTTTTGTCTGGTTTCAGTTCAATAGGCCAACTGGTTCATATATGTAAACACAATAGCTAGATCACACATAGACATCAAACTATGGAGACTGCAGAATTTCTGGCTTTGGAGAAGACTACTTGTCCATCTCCTTTTAAAAATAAAGTAACTGCTGAATGTTGTTTGCTTTTGATATTAAATCAGAGCATATAAGTAAAATGTTACACAATATACAGGGATTGTTATTTGGGGAAGAATTTATCTAGTTCAGTGTTGGAAGGTAGCTATGTCTGTCACTCCCTAATTTCCATATTTTTTCACAATCACAAGAAAGAGCGCCTCTGGAAAACACTTTGGGGTAGGTGAGAACAAATAAGAAGCAGCTGAAACCCCCACTGTCTACCAGTGACATCTCTGCCAGTTTTGCCTCGAGTACTATATGAGATGGTGTGAAAGTCAACCTATAGAGCAGAGCCAATTAAGATTGAAAGAAAGAAAAGCTATGAGCATCATAAGCAAAAGGCCTATAGGAATGTGAGCTATGGGGAATGAAAACTGTCTGTGTCTATATCGTCTCCAGAGTATTAGCAGCAGCACAAACACAACACCATAAAATTATTTGTTAAGGAAGCATTTTATAAAGTACAAAATGGTCTTGGTATCCCAACATGCGAAGGAGAGAGCTAGGATTTGGAAGACTATTTAAGACAGAAATTCTTTTCCTTTTTGCCAGAACAGGAGCTGCACTTTTTGTTTTGCCTTTGCAGTTGTTTCATGTTCTAGCAAAAGCCAAATGGCCCTCTGAAGTCCACTTGCAAAGAACATAGTGTTTCTCTATTTGTTTTGCTCCACATCAGCCTGCAAATAAGGAGACTTTCCTCCCTGCCCCCTCCCCCCAAGCAAATTAAGGGAGACAAAGCTTCTTCCATAATTTAAGATGTATACCAAGCTGGCAAGAGTTTGGGGTACTTTTGTGTGTACCTATTTATTTATTTATTTTTACTAAATTGACACTGTGACTTAATTGTTAATATAAAGGGGAACTATTCCAACATAAATTATAAGAAATCTGTTCTGTAGCACATTGACTATAGCTCCTGCCTGGGATCTTGGAGAACTAAGTTGGAATTTCTGCTCTAAAGCAGAGAGAGTCCTCTTATTTGACTAGGAATTTCATTCTGCATTTCAGAGGACTACCTGATGAAAGTTCAGTAAAAACTTGCTCCCAAAACACCCCAAAAGCTCAAGATGCCAAAAAGCTTCCTTAAAATGATTCTTGTAAGCTGCAATCTGGATAGCGATTCAGAAAGCATCTTTGCCTCCATATTTTTAAAGAAAGACGTGTGTGTTTGTAAAAGTAACTTATTTTAATTTTCTTGGAAACATATGACACATATTCCAGAAGTTACACTTCCCATGTGTGGAAATGACAAGAAACAGCTTAAAGAGTAATATGCTGTACCTGATGTACCTAAGGATGCAGGATTTGATAATAGTAGTGAAACCACTTAACAGAATAATGTCAGCTTCAATATCAAGTTTGTGAACAAGGTGTTTGCTCCACTCATGGGTTAGCAGATCCTTTTACCTTAAACGGGTACTTTAAAAACCTTGTGACTAACTTAATAATGATACTGCTGCATTTCAGAGACTTAGTAGCAACACCAAATACATATACTGTTGGCCCAGAAATGAAAGATTTCCATGACAAAAAGGCACAGCAGCTATGTTTTTGATCATGAAGGATTATAAAACCCAATACGTCTTTATGAGACACTCTGCACAGAGTTTGATTAAAAAAAAGTATCTTGATCATTTGAATTATTAAAAAATCCTCTAGATGGATTTTTTTGGCATTTATTTTATTGAAAATTGATTTGTTTCAAGCCAAACTCTCTACTACAACAATGTCTCCATTTGAGAGAAAAAGGCTTATCAGATCAAGGGTGCACGCAATCTTTCAAAATCAAAGGAGAAAAGCACTTGAGTGGTATGCATATTTTGTTAGAATTTTGAATAACTATGTTTAAGTCAGTGGTATCTGTGCTGAATATTTAGGTTTATTTGAACTCGATTCTTCTACATTTTAAGTGAATATCAAAGTTTTAGCTGTTGCATTATCTTTTTAAAAATTTAGACATTTAAGAAAGTAAATCTTTGAAATTACTAATCTTTGGAAAAGGCTATTTGTAATGTAGCAAGAAGGTAAAAATATTTTTAAGGTGTCCACTTGGTCATAATGCAAAATGAAGGGGAAGTAATCTCACAAAACTTACAGGAATAAATTACCCTTCCCCAATTCCTACATTCAACTTCTCGTAGCTGTTAAATTCATAGCAAATCATGGTTCCTTGATTATGTTATTGATTTGACTTTGCTGTGTGCTGTTTAAAGCTACAAAAATCTAGCAGGTAAGCAGCGGGTCAGTTATACTGTTAGATAAGAGACTATCACTGTTTTAAACAATATAATGTCTCCTGTTTATTAAGAAATGCAAGAGGACAAAAAAGGATGCTTAAAAGGACTCTTGTATTATTTTTTCTTTAAGTAAATATATAAGATGAATGTTAAACAGATCAAGGCAAATATTGACTGTATGGATGGCTGCGATCACAGGCTATCTGGGATAGCTGAAAAGAAGAATCCAGTTTAATATTGTGTTATAACTGGGGAAAATAAGCAAAAACATACAGCAGAGGTATACTTTTGGTGGTTACAACATGGTGAGCTCTAGGACTCTTACATAGCTCTTCAGGCATCGATCATAACAGGTTAGCAATATTAGCTTGTTTTCTACTAAGGAATTTTTATCCCCAACATCAAAATCCAAGTTTCAGTATATTTCATATAGTTAGATCTGTATTTTGATTTTGCCAATGAAAAAAGTTCCCGATTTTACTTGCAGGGATCTAATTATATCCATCACCTGGGTTTACACTTATGAAATATTTGACCTTCGTATTATTTTCCCTAACACTCAGAAAAAAATGCCCTGCCTTCATACTATTTCCTGAGCATTCAGACCCAGCCAGGTCTGAAACCCACTCTGGGCTAGAGATAATCATTTTGGAAGTCGCACTTTTCTTCTCATCCTTCTGAGTGGTTGGTGAGTGTTGCCTATCACTGGATGTTTGTCTTACATTCCCTGCAAATATACGACACCTCACAATCAAGACTTGTGAAAAGTCATTGAAAACCTTGAGTTTATCAAGTGAGAATCTGCCACTTGAGGCTCCCACTGTCTTTTGAATCATGTTTGTGAAGTGTAATGATCAGATGTGCTAAACATTGCTTACATGATGGCAGAGGTCAGGGACCCGTGTTAAGGTACTATTTCCTTTCTGTAAGACCAGAAAGAGTGCAGATTTTGGTCACATGAGTTTATGAAGATGAGCTTCAATATACTCTATTTAATAAAAAGAGGAATAGCGATGAATTCCCAGAAGACTTTCACTGTCCTTTATGTACTCCCGGCTAAGGCCCAAGCTTATAGATATGCAAATATAGGTATGCATGGGTGTTCCTTGGCAAAGGCTAAGCGTGAAAATCCTCGCCACAATAGCAGTATTAAAATGAGATGCAGAGTGATACTGAGAGGACAGGGCAGACTGCTATGAGTTCCGTACCTTGCGCCATTATAGTGAAGCCTACTACCGGTGTCAGCACTTTGATACAGTACAGCACAGCTCTCAGCTTTTTCCAGGCTTGGGTGAAGCATGACCATTTCAGGCAGTTCAATGGAAGTGAGAAACGTGAACAAACCTGACTGCTAGCTCACTAGATGTGGGCATGCCCTGCCTTCAGTGCCACTCTGGCAAACACCTCCGCAGTGTGGCACATTAATTGCATTACATCAGTCCAAAGATAGTGCCTCAGTTTATTTTCATGCGATGACAATGAGAAGAGGCTGGTGACCTTCCTTGATTTCGTCTTGAAAGCTTACGAGAGGGTATAAGGCTAGTAGGACATAAGTCTCTTTCTAGTGTTATGAGTTGGGGGAAAAAAAAAAAGCTTAACTGAATTAAACATCATCTGTGCCTTCCCCAGGCCTAGAACTGGACTCATACAGGATTTTTTTTTTTTTTTTGCAAATGACAATATGCATAAATAACTTCAGTTAGGTCCAGAGCAAAATGTAAGCTGTTGCACACTGCCAAGAAGCATTATTTGGGGGTGGTTGTAGCAGCAGTTATGGGAGGCTACTGGAACTGGTTCCTCCTGCAGGCATGTGGAAGGGCTAGCTCTGGTTCTGATCAAGTTTGACAGCTATGGTATTCCTGTCTCAATTTATATCACCTGCTCCCCCTTGTACCTGTTTTCTTAGGTTACGCTTTCACGTTTCCCTTGCCAAAGCTTTTCTGCAAGGACCTAGTGTTACAAGATTTCCAGCTTATACAGCAACTTTTGGAGTTCTCAACTCAAATTTTATTCATAGAGCATCTGATCTTTTGCCCCTGTGTGGATTAGATAAAGCTCAGATTTTTTTTTGCCCTGCATAGATAAAATTGCAAATAAGTGGCTGTCTTTACAGGCTGGTACATTCTCCTTAGATGGTGATCCAGCAATAGCTGTTGAGGGTAAAAAGGGAAATAGGCACATTTGCTGTCTTAATGAGCAAATATAAGAAGTGTGGATAAAACTGCCTTGCTACCTCCAGCATCCACATAAGAGAGCCTGCATCAGACATGTAGATACAGTCTGCCACTGCAAACTCCTTTTCTCTGAAATGCCACTGCCTGTGTATGAAGAAAAAAATAGAAAATAAGAATTTTACTCAGCGTACTATCTTCTCTTCCATGATTTCCTCACTTGGCTGAAAAGAAATACGATTTTGACAAAAACACAGGTGCTCTCCCACTGCTCATGTGCTCCCTCTCATTCTGTCCATCAAAGCTGTCCTCATAAACGGGGAGCTGGGAGCCCAATAAATTCTGAAATTTAATTTTAGGCTGTGATTCTGTTTTGTGGCGAAATGCCAGCATTTAGTCCAAGGAAAGTAGAGTAGTAATTTTGATTTCATATAAAGGGCAGCATATTGGAAAGATTCTTCATAATGAGACTTTGATTTATTCCACTGGTAATGTGATCTCTTCCAGCAGTGAGTTATTAGCAAATATTTAGTGGTTAAAAATGTCCTTAAACCAGACAGCTAAATTCATTCATTAAATGTCTTTATGTATTTGTGAGACAGCACTGTCAAGTGAATCATAGCTTAGTTCCTAGAATGTTTCAGGCAATACTGTTGTCTTAATGAACATGCATCTCTGCTTGCTTTTGAGTGGTAGATTTTACTAACTTCTTGAATGCACTTTTCCTCCTTGATGGCTCCTATATTTGGAAGGAACAAGGGAAAAAATGCTCTGTCTCGACTTGATTTTTTGAAAGATGAATATAGTTTTATTTGTAATGTCCTATTATAAGTAAGTGCTGGAGTTAATGCTGTCTTAGCTCATTAACTTCATGACTCGAGTCTTGTCCTCAAAATACTTGTCTTGCTAAGGCAATCTCTCTCATCTAATAAGAAAGCATAAGCAACAAATGTACTAAATGAATTAAAGCTTCTTGCAAAGGAAAATTTCCAAGTAGGCCCACTCACCTTCAGAAGCAAGGCTAGAGCAAAAAGGCTAGAAGGAAAAGGCAGGTCTTATTCCCAGTTTAAACAGAAAAGAGGGAGGGAAACATGGTGCAAATGGTAAAAAGCTGTCACCAGTGTCCTCAGGGGGGAGCTGTATGTATGTGTCCCCCAAGAAGATAGCTTTTATGGACATGAAATAGTTATGTAATATGATGAAATGAAGAGAGGCAGGGCTCTAGGGTACAATCATTCTCTACTAGCAAGATGCTCAGTCATGTAAAAAACATTTCCAAACAACGAATTAACCCAACAGGAATAGGAATTGCAACTGTAATGAAAAAAAAAAAAGCCATACTCAGCATTAAGGTTATTCTGACTGATGACTGCGTGTGAGGAGTGTTTCCCTGCATTTCCCACTCATGAAACAAAATAAGATACTCAGCCTTAAAGCAGCTACAGGAAAACACTGGTGTGATTTCTTCCTGTAGATTTTTTTTACAGCCCTTTAAATTTTTAGCTTGACACTCTAACGGAATAAGATGTATTATGATATTACTCACTGCATGTCCGTTCATCCATACAGCTGTTTCAGTAGCTTCCCCTCTCTCTTCAAAACATTTCTGACCTATTTGCTAGTTTTTATGAAATTTGATGAGAGGATAGAAGTCTTTCAACTTCCTGTAATTGGCAGAATTTAGTGACACTCAGCAGAAGTCATCTGGAAAATCATGCCTGTATTCTTGAGACAGGATTTTCTGTGTGTGTGTGTTGTTTTTTTTTTTTTTTTTTTTTTTTTGCCCGGTAGGTAGATCATAAGTCATCATGAGCTTGTCTGCATATTGATAGGGGCATGAAAGTTGAAGACAACAATTTCATAAAAAACAGGCTTCTTTCATGCTATTGTTTGTCAGAATATTTGGGGAGTTTTTCATGTGTATGTCAGTATGTACACATAAACTCTGTGAACATTACTGAGACTGATGCATTTCTGAATGGCCGTGATGTTTGTTACAGCTGGTAAAAATTAAAAAACTTATTTTACAGAGGTGTAATCTTAGTGGAATGTCTAGTGCTGTATGCTATTAAAAATCTTTAATCATTTGGGAATAGTTCACATATACACAACTTGAACATCTAGCAATTTTCGGAGAAATTTCTTATAAAAATTTTAATATAATAAGATGCTAAGCATCTAATGAGAATGAAAGGAGAAGCCAAATATTTGATATGTATGAAAGGCAACTTATCTTTGCCTGTTATCACCATTTAATAGGCTAATTTCCATTTCTTATTTCTGTATCAGGCATATTTTATCTTTATTAAATCAGAGCACTTTTATAAAGGTGAAATTCCTAATCATTTACCCCTGAAGCGTTTTCTAAATGCTAGTCTAATTAAGAAGTTTGAGACTCATGGAATGCAGCATATGGTGTCTGGCACGTAAGTCACTAGAAAAAAAAAGATATGAAATCCAAAGAGTCATTGTATCCATTCTATATGTCAATAAATTAAAAGAAATATAATGCATCGGCAAAAGAGCAAACTCTTATAACTGGAGTTTAGAATAATGAAACAAACTCATCTCACTTCTTGTAAAATCCATAGGTCAGTTTGTCGATCTATCTGATTAAAATACTCCCATATGTAGTGAGTTGAAATGCGTTGTTTTCCTTACCACTTTATCACTTTACTTATAATACAACTTGTTCTCGAAAGGATTTTTGTTTCTGAACTCCAATACCTTGCATAATGAGGAAACCTTCCAATTAAACAGATAAAAGCCTTTGTTGAGTGACTATCTAATTATACCTTTCCTTCAAATTATGTGTTTTTGAAATGTGCTAGTGGCTTTTAGTAACATGATCTGATTCATAAGGGTACTTAATCATTGAAATAATGGGTGGTGATGCAGAGGTTGATGAAAGATATGATCTGAAATAGTTCTTCTGAAAACGAGCAATGAAAGTGGGGTGATTTACAGTCACCAGCAGCAGGTTCACTATCTGAAGTTGCCAGAGAGGGCAAGAAACATTGCAGAAGGTTAGTGAAAGGTGAAACTGACTTCTGTTTCTATCCAATTTATTCAAAATAAGAGATGACTTGGAGCCAACAGGTCTAAAATTGCTAATACCCTTATACATCTGAGCTGCTCAGAGGGGCAGCATCTTAGAAAGTAGTTTTTTAAGCTGAAGTTGTTCACACATCTAGTAATACAGACTATACTTCTTAAACTATGGAGATGCTCCTTAACAATGTCTTTACTTTCCTAATGATGTATAACCTAGCTTTCCTTAAGGAAGGGTTTTTAATGTTGAAAGCACTTTTTTAAAAGTTATTTTCTACAATCAGATTTGGACTGAATCTCATTATCAGAAATATTGCTTCACTGCAAACAGATTTTACAGTCCTAGATAATCTCCATACCTTCAAGAGACCCAGACCAAATTTGTTGAAAATGATTGTTGAAACATTCCCTCTTCCCTCAGAAGATATTTTGTGTGTGTGTGTGTGTGTGTGTAAACGGACAATATTATGCTGTAAGCGGTGAAATAAATTATCTAACCAAAATTTCAGAATGCACCATGTTTGCTTACTGATATTTTATGTGCAGTTTCTCCCTCCTTCCCTGTCCTGATTAAATGTTTTGCCATTCATGACTTTTCCTCTTTCCGTTATGCTATATTATTAAAAAAAAGATTAAGTTCTGTGCCTAAATTAGATCAGGACTAAAATTTCTATGTGCAATGAACTCAGCGTTAATTTTGCCATTGATATACACATACAGACAAGATTTGCAGAGGCTGTGCTGCCATTCAGAGAAACCTAGACAGGTTGGAGAGTTGGGCCGAGAGGAACCTCATGAGGTTTAACAACAAGTGCAGGGTCTTGCATCTGGGGAGGAATAATCCCAGGTACCAGTACATATTAGGGGTTGACCTGCTAGAAAGCAGCTCTGCGAAGAGGGGTTTGGGTTGACAAAAAGTTAACCATGAAGCAGCAGTGTGCCCTCGTGGCCAAGAAGGCCAATGGGATCCTGGCCTGCATCAGGAGGAGTGTTGCCAGCAGGTTGAGGGAGGTTATCATGCCCCTGTACTCAGCTCTGGTGAGGCCACACCTGGTGTACTGTGTGCAGTTCTGGGCTCCCCAGCACAAGAGGGACGTGGAGCTCCTAGAAAGGGTCCAGCGTAGAGCAATGATGATGATGAAGGGACTGGAGCATCCATCTATCTGACAAGGAAAGACTAAGGGAGCTGGGCCTGTTGTTTAGCCTGGAGAAGAGAAGCTTGAGAGGGGATCTTATTAACATGTATAAACACCTGAGGGGAGAATGTAAAGAGGATGGGGCCTAACTCTTCTCAGTGGTGGCCAGTGACAGGACAAGGGGTAATGGGTACAAGCTGAAACACAGGAAGTTCCATCTCCATGTGAGGAAGAACTTCTTTACTGTGAGCCCAGATGACTGCCCAGAGAGGTTGTGGAGTCTCCTTCTCTAGAGATCTTCCAAACCTGCCTGGATGTGACCCTGGACCACGTGCTCTAGGTGTCCCTGCTTGAGGAGGGAGAGTTGGACTACATGAACTCTAGAGATCCCTTCCAACGTCAACCATTTTGTGATTTCCTCTGGAATAAAGGGAGAAACTTTTCAATGACTGCATATGCAGAAATAAACTTTTTGCATTTCAGTCTGATCTCAGCATCGCAAATAGTAATAAATAGTGGATATATCTGTTAGCAATTCTGAGAAGACTACTGACTGTTAGCTTTGGTAATATTCCCGTTTCCTGACACTGAACATTATTTTTAGATGCCTGTATAAGTCCTTTGTGATGGTAGCATTAGAGCATAATCTGTATTTTTGGACAAGGGTTTGCAATTAACTTTTACCAAATTCCCAGAGTGATTTGATAGAGGTCTTTAGTAAAGTCTGATGAGTAGGAATCAAGGCCACCTCCAGCATTGCCAGATTTAGATCTGTATATACTCTTTTCATCAGTGAAACACAGCAGTGTCCCGCAACTGCTGTCTGAGGGATCACAGGAAAAATGAGGAACATTCTTTGTAATGCAGGAGCCACTGTATTGCTGAGACCTTAGCAGGCTGACTGCAGCTTGCCTTAAGTTAGCCCTGCCTTAAATTAAACCTTGCTTTAAATTAACAGAAAATGGTGTTTTCTAGATAGAAGGAGTGATACGAAAACAAAATGTTCCTTGTCATAACATTGCTGCACTCCTGCTGACTTCATGGGATCAGCTTTCTTGACATGTACTCATGTGAAGTGTTTTCATTCCAGCACATTCGTTTTATGTGGCATTTAGGCTTTCCAAGTTGTTGTCCTAAACACAGGTGGAACACAGGATGCCACACAGGACATCACATACACTCACAGAGGCACCAGGAGATACTAGCCTCCAAGAAGTTAGTTTAACTTTGTCCAGGAGCATGACACAAGAAGCATAAAAATAAATGAGATAGATAGCTAATTCCCAATGAACTTGTTTAAAGTTTAATCAAGCTTCAAAGTAAAGAGTTTGGTGCATTTAAGCTTGATGTTGGTAGTTTCACAGTGTTTGCTGTTGCTTGTAGCTATCTAGTGATCTGCCAAGCATGTGTATCAGGAAAAAATTCGAAAGTTCACTAAACAGTTACTTCTGGTTCCTTTTAGCACAGTTGTCTTATTCATATCCACATGTTACTAGCAGCTCTTTTTTTTTTTCCATAACACAGAGATTAATGTAAGCTCTAATGAGGACAAACTATGTCATTCCAAAATATATTATTTGTATCTGTACAGTGGAAACAGTTTTATAAACCCCGATTAATGGTTAATACCATGTTACTTCATCAGTCTTCGTTATCCTTGTATCCCATACAAGTGCATTTTCATTTGCTATACATCACCTCATCATAATGTTGTAGCTGATTTAATTTAGAGACAAATGTATGAACCTACTATATTTTTGCCTGTAGAAATTTAACATTTAGATTAATCCATCTAGGCAAAGAGTACCATTTGAATATTATCTACTGCTTATCTGAGCAGCTTAACAATCCTCTGCTGATGAGTCGATCGGAAATCTTAAAAGAATGTATTCGGTTATGTTATTTTCAGCACTTATTACAGAAATCCTAGTCTCTTTACAGAGGCTGCAGCATTTTTCTTCATTATCATAACTCTTCTTAAAGAGTTTCTGTACAGATTTTTATTCTACACCTAGAGTACACTGTGTGTTGGAAAACGATAAAAAATAGCCTTTTATAGGCCACAAATCCAGGATCTTTGTGTTGTCTTCTGATCTTCCAGTCACATTTGCTGTTTTAATGAGTGATGGGGACAAGCTCCCTGTGTCTGCCCCAAATAGTATCCACTGGTACAAACTGGCCTACTCTTGCCACTGAATCCTGTCACATCATCTTGTTATGCCTTGCTTCACTGCGCGCATTGGATGGCAGCTCCAGCCTTCTGCACGAGGCTGTTTAAAGCTGAGTTGAAAACAAAAATCTGTGAGTCAGGCTGAGCTGCAATGATTTGTTGTGAACCAGGTGACCTGCCCAGTCAAAACTGGCACTATCTGAGAGGACACACTGGTGGGAATAACATTGATGGGTTAGCCAAAGAGTCTTTAGGAAATGTCGGTGATTTTGTGGCTGGCAATGCTATTGCTCTGGCTCATGTAATGCTGCAGTGTGTCATTTGTTCTTCATATCCGAGCCAGTTAAATTATTGACTATGAATAATTTATGTGAGGAAATTTGGCAATCTAATTTCAGTTCTCTAGAGATCACTATTTCACACAGGCACAAAGCAAGGGAATAGCTTGTAAATAAATACCCATGGTTTATCTCAGGCCAATAAATTCTGTGTTTGAACAATATGTACACATAAAGTTACTAGTTCAATAGTAACTATAGTAACTACTAACTATAGTAACTATAGTAACTAGTAGTTCACCTGATTCACTAGTTCCACGTTAAGTTTTTCTTTTTTTCTACCTTTCACACTCTTTATTTCATGGTCAAACATGGTAAATGTTTGGATTTCTCACTGTGATAATAGAAACTTGCCTTTCAGAGTCAGATATCAGAGGAAAGGTTACAAAAGATAACACCTTTCCATGGGGAACTTATGTCATGACTGATTCGGTCCAGCATAGCCAAGAACAATGATCCATAAAAGTGACTTGGCTCTACTATTAAAAGATTATTTTTATCACTTAATTTAACTGAAGTGATGGCAGTGTGTAAAACTTGCCGCTTGTTCCGCTTAAGGAAAGTTAAGGCTCAAATTTCCTAACTACTGGGTGTTTCAGATTAAGCTGTTATCTCTGTGTCCTTTGTAGCATCTGAAAATGTGAATATAGCCCCTAGAGCTGCCTTACATTGCCAAGCTTCTTCATTCAGGTCAGGCCAATTATACCACTGTTATATATATGTGTATATATATGTATACATATATATTAGAGAGGAGAAGAAAGTGAACTGTTTTTTTTTTATTGTTGTTGTTTGGGTTTTTGTCTTTTTTTTTCCTGAATTATTAGATAGATGTATGTTGGCCAGTGGAAGACAAGGCACACTTTTACCACCTTTACACATGGCTTTTTTTTTAGGGAAAGCAAATTAAGCTGGTCATGTAAGTCTGTGTGTACTTATATGACAATGATGTTACTTGATTTGCACATCAGCTGCATGGAGGCTTCATGTGTGTATATTTATGTATGTGTGTGTGTCTATATATAAATACATTTGTAAATTCTACTGAAAATGTCATCCCTAATTCAAACACATTTATGAGGAGAAGCACGTTCCCCCCTAGGGTTCGTATAACAATTTAGTCTAAGCTTCCAGATATTATGCCCTTAATCTTTATTGGAGAAGGAAAATAGCTTCATACTGGTAAGAAAAAGGCACCTTAAAATTCTGCAATATTTAAGGTGACCTTCCCTGTCCCACCCCAGAAATGAAATACTTTTCATCTGCAAATGGGCTGATGACCTTGTGTAGCCCATGAATTTTAACAGAAGGTGCAGTATAGACATATACTGACTCTTTTTGACAGGATCATGCTACTTTATCTTTTCTATACCTTCTTAAAGGTGGCATAGCCTGCTGAGATATACCATTCTCGCAAACAGATGACTTAGTCATTATTGATCATGACGCATTTAGAAAAGTCCTGACTTCAGTGTTTTCCTACCTGAGAGGTGGTCACAAATCCCAAAAGGTTGTTCCTATTCATTAAGTGCTGCTAAGGAGATGGTTGCATCCTTAGGACCTGTTCCCTCAGTCTCCTTGCTATGCATTAGGTGAAATGGGATTCTCTGGATCTCCACTTAGATAAATCTGTATGCATGAGTGGGATCTAGGTAAGATTCAAAGGTATTTTGCCTAGATTGCCTGATAGAGTTCAGGGAATTACCACTGAACCATCAACAGATGTTTTATTTCAATCACAGGAAAGATACAGTCTTATGTCATTAAAACTTCTTAAATACCATCCATGCCTAAACAAAATCTAAACAAACATTTAAAATACAATTGATGGATTTTTAAAAATTTATTCCAGCTGCTAAGTATGGGCTCTTGGGGACTCTTCTTCAGTCACTATTGATTTATTCAATAACACGCTGAGAGACTAGCTGGATGTGTCTTTGAATAAGGTTGAAGTTTAATATTTTCTAATGTCATGCTGTTTATTCATATATCTCTTAATATTCAAGATTTGCTTCCTTTTCATTTTTATACATTTTAAAAGGTTGCCGAAGACGCAGAGCATTAATGTGTGAAATTGCTAAATGAGGCTATTTTTTTTCTTTGTTCTGTGTTAATGAATTCATTAACAGTTGTACAGTTATTATCCAGAGTATTCTTTAGTTGTTTGATTAGGAAGATTTTTATCTTACTCTGACTGTGAATCCTCTCATTACATATCTGACAAAAAGCAGATTTCTCCTGCAGAAAAATACCTCCCCTCAACACAACCACAACATGGTCTCCTAAAAAACACTTGTCTCATATTTGTGTTTAAGCTTTTCATCTTGCTTTTTGAGATATTTTCCAGAAAGTCACCAAAAAAAAAAATGAATAAACAAGTCAACAGCTCTAAGCAAGGAAGAATAACAACGTTGTACTTACAAGCTTTATAAACACTCAGATATGTTTTTCCTGGTTCTGTGATTCTTCAGAGGATCTTTCCTAAGCCATAGAGCAGGCAACTGTTCTACTCTCACAGGTCCACTTAGCTTGCCTTTAATTAGTGATAAAATGGATTATCTTGCAGATGCTGCTATTTTTGCCATTTAAAAGACTTTTAGCTCTTAATAATGAACTTAATGTACTTTAAAGATCTAGCACATTTCATCTAAAGATTTAGAAATGTTCTGAAGTCACTAATTAATGACGCCTGCTAACTCATCTACTTGTGAGCACTATCTTCACTTTATGGAGAGATAAAATTAATAAACAGAGACAGTAAGTGGACACACTCCAGCATATAAGAACATATCTCTCTTTTATGTCATGATCCCTATTTTGAAGCTGTTTGTTTTTATATGTGCTGTCTTTTAATTTTAACCCGTTTTATTCACGAGCTCTGTGAAGATGCAGTTTCACTATGCACTTTTAAAGAATTTGGCACAGGTAGGTCTTGCCTAATAGCTGAATTTTTTATTGTTTTATGAACTATAGAGGACATTATCAGATGACATGATAGGTGACCTATACAATACAGATTATAGGTGACAATTTCCCTTTGTAGAAAGAATATTTGTGCATGACATGAATGAGAAACACACACAACTTGAAGTGAAATATCTTACAAAATATTGTCACTAATGCTTTCAGAGGCTGTAGGCTGGCGTCTGAAGTCCCAAATGTAACAGAAATATAATGTAGAAAAGCTGTGACATAGGATCACAGAGATGCCAGAGTAGTCTGCAGAATTATTTCTTTGGGCAAGAACCAAAGCATGTTGCAAGCCTGGTAAGCTGACAAACTACTTACAATCTGATGCTAACTGCAGTGGTATCAACAATATGTAAACTTGATCAAATGCTACATGTCAAAATCATGCAAATAACATCATGTATACAGAAATAAAAAGTAAGTGCAGATTTAGGACTATCATTTTCCTTTGGAAGGCAGTGATAATAATCTGGATATCTAAAAGCATTCCTGGATGTATGTGCTATGCTGGATCATAGCCAGCGTGTTCAACAGCTGGCAGAATAAAAACCTCCATTTTCTCTTTCAGCATATACTGAAAGTATGGATAACGATGCTTGTCTTATTGCCAATACCATCCCTTTTCACTGTTGGAACTACTTCTACCAGTCTGACTTGATGGCTGCTCTCCATGGTAGAATAGGCTCTGGTCAACTAAAGAAGCAAAGTCCTGCCCTGTAAGTGTACTGCTGGGAAGGGATACACAAGAAATACATAGCATGTCTCTGCTAGCTATCTGCCTCTTCCCAATCTGATCCTGCAGGGAACCTTTAGAGATCAGCAGGAGCTTTCTTTCTGCTCTATGAAAAGTGACAGGGATCATGGAAATAAATATGCTCCTTACCACCACAATATAGAGAACCCATCATGAGAGATGGCACCAAAGCATATGCTCCTTTCTCATACAAAATTAAGTCCCTTAAAAAGGTGAATTAACAGCATGTCTCCAGTGGAGAAGGTTCAAGCAGCATGAGGGAAGGGACAGCAAGCTTCAGATGAAGCAGTAGATGACAGAAAACAAGGTTGCTCCTGGAAGACAGAAGCAGTCTGGGCGTTCTGTGATTAAACAATTTGCTTGAAGGTTAAATGAGCCAGGAGCATGAGCTATTATTGACAATGTCCAATTTTACAGTCTCTGTTGGATTTCAGGATTTTGTGCTTTCTATGAAAGGGGGGCTACCATTCGGATGGAAGCAAGGGGTTTGAGGCAGAAGTTATGGGCAAAGACTTCTGAGCTTGTGCTCTGTGGAAGACAGATGAAATAGCCACAGAGGTCCCTTCAGGCTTAAAGAAATCCAGGATCTGAGCATTAAACTTTATGCTTTCCAAATAGGCTGGGTCAAGTGTGTAGGATGGATCCTCAGGGAGTTCTGAAAGGAGAATACTGGAGCCAGGTAGGTCAGATTATCCCATAAAGAATAAATAAGTGTTGAGCTGCTACCACAAAGGCATGTCCGCAAATAGTCACACAAATAATCCATTTACTGTAGTTATTTTCCTCCTAATTTATACATGTTTTCCAATAACATTTCAAAAAAGATATGGTCTTAGAGGGTAAATGTTTAACCACGCGCAACTGATAGAGAATTTTAAATGCATACCTGCTATGAAACATTGGCACCAGACTCGTTTTCTCCACCAGAGTTTAGACAACCAAATAAATCAGTCAAACTTCTGGTCTCATTGTTGCAGTTAAGAACAGACATGAAGAATTACTTTGTGTGAATGTGATGAGACAAAATCAAATTTAAACTTCTAAGCTAGACAATAAATCTTGCAACAACCTATTCTTTTCAAGGAATTGTGCCTGAAGCAAGGACCACAAAGGAAAAGGTGTAACTTTCTATTTTTTTAATTTCTAATGCTGCTTGTCTCTTTTCCTCATTCGAAAGAGTAAATATTTCATCAACTGCGTGATCACAGTACAGTTGTCCACTCAAGAACTAGAACACATAACTTTGTTATATAACTTTGTCATAAGGTTATCATATAACTTTATGTGACTAACTTAACAACTCAGCTGTGACTGGCAGATGTGCTATAGAACTGTCACCAAACTGCAAACTCAAAATCAACTATCGAAAATATGAGAAACACAATCCAACAAATTCTAGAAAATTGCTATTGCTTACAAGTATGGCATCATTAGAATAAATATGCTAAATTCACTAGCTTGTCCCATTTTCATTAATTTTTCCTCTGTGCTGCAAATAACACCTGAGGGATGTTTGCATAAGGGACCAAGATTTGGTTTGAAAGCTGTTTCTGTATTTGAATGAGCATGAGGCAAGCTTCATTTGTCTTGCATTGTGCCTTTAAAGAATTTTTCTTTTCATGATTTTAAAGTATATTTTGCTAGCTTGAATAGGATGACCTCCTACGGAGAGAGATTTACAAACCCACACCTTGCTAATGAACACATCGGGCAGAGATAAGCTCAACCTATGACTTCTTTGTTGTGATGTGATACAGGCCAAAACTTTCACATCTGTGCACAAGCTTTTGCAATCACTAAGCATCTGGGTCACCTGGAAGGTTTGTAGTAAAATTCTTTAACTGGTTATTAGGAAAGGAAAAAAAAGATTCCTTGGAACTTTATTTCCAGAAATATAGCCATGACAAAACTGGTGCAGTTTGAGTCTCTGCAGTCTACTGCATCTTCAAAGGGCTACACAAAGAACAGTCAATATATTGAATGCCAGGATGTGAATGTGGTAAAAAGTAAAGATGAAAATAAACTGGCAGTTTCCTTCACTAGCAGTAACACCCAGCCTACTCTGTTATGTGTTTTGAGATAATCATTATCTTAAAATTGTCTCTTTTTTTCTTTTTCTTTTTTTTTTCTTTCCCACAATATCATCATAGTATTGTGATCAGAAATGTTTTGAGCTATGAATACACTTTTTTTTATTTTCACCTGAATAATCTCATTGAACAGAAACAACGGTCAAGTCCTTTGGATTGCCTCCAAATTATCCCATTGTTGGTTCTTCTAAACTTCTCATTACTTAGAAGTCTTTCTCAATGAATCTTTTCAAATGCTTACAGTTTCTGCATAAAATGTATGACAATTCACTCCTGTTTCCTTAGTGCTGTGTATACCTCAATCTTTGCACAATGATAGCAATTTTCTAGATGTTTTCTATTCCTCAAGGATTTCTTCCAGGTTGAAAAAACTTGGGAAACAATCTATTTGGGATTTATCTGTTTCCTGGGAAACAGATATAATCAGTTTTTATCTTGGCTCCCTTCTTCTCACCAACAGATTTCTTCATACACATATTCATATATGTTTAGTTACAACTATTCTTCACCTTTTCAGCTACTCCTATTTCTAAATGTTGAAAGCTGTGTTGAAAAACAGTCTTTAAAAATGAAAGTTTTTTATAAAGTCAATAGAAATAATGAATTTGAGTGGAAAAAAAAAAAACAAGAGTAGTTTTCAATACAGCTTGAGATTTCAAAGCAAATTTAATGTCGTCGTTATCACGCAAAATGGCTTTAGTTAGTTTATTTGGTTCTTTTTGATTCCTCCCTGCACTCATGTTTTAAAAAAGAAAGTCTTTTTAAACTCTTGGTATTACTATCTAATTGGGAAATTCCTGCCTGTGCTAAGGCCACCCTAAGAACATCTTTTAAGCCTTCCAAATAAAGCTGCAATGAGACATAAGTGTTTTGTTGCCCCCTCAGCAAGGCTGAATTTCATTCCAAGCACCAGAGACCTCAGATCACTTTGAAGACTTGCCATGGTTTGTATCGTTAATCCTCACATTTCTGCCTCGTAGTTCTCATATCCTCTGTAACTTTATTTTCTATATTTCTCTTTATATATGTGTCAATAAAATTCTTGTGAGAAGGACTCAGTATCGCTAGGCAGAAATATCTCATTGAGTAGAATAACTCCATGAGACTTGGCAGTGCTTAGGAGACCTGTGTTTCTATGCTTATGTTTCAGGCACGTCTGCCCAGTGAGAAATGTCAGGGAATATCTGGTGGCAATACACTGTGCTGATGCTAAAGGAGCTGCAGGATACTTGGAGAGAAGAACTAACAAGGCCTTGTGATGTGGCAAGGAGAGGATTAGCACAGGTAGGACAGCACACAGTGGGACAAATCTGCATGTAGTATTCTTTAATGTAGAAAATCGCAAGAGCATGACAAGCAGTATTCAGCTTAAAATACAGCTCTCTATTCTGCTTGGCATCCTATTATCAAGGCGTAGCTAAACTCTGCCTTAGAAGAAGTCAACACAAGCAATTAGGGGTAATTTTGATTCTACTTCATGTATTGACTTGGGTGATTCTCTCTGCTATTCTTAGGTATCTGCAAAAATATTTATTTATTTCCTTCCAATATGGTTAACCTCAAAAGTCAAGTGGCAGAGAGCTCCTCTTCCGCTTTTCTCAGATGTAAAGCGGGATTGCTACATGAACAGTACCTGCTGCCTTCCACCACGGCAGCTACCGTAAATTCAACATTATGATTTAACTGCAGAATCACAGAGGAGAGGCAGATGGATTGTAGGGAGAAAAAAATCTCTTCTAGTATTTAAAAACATATATTTTTAAATCAGAAAAATGTCCAGGAAAATGATGAAAACATGTACATAACTACTAGTTAAAATAGGTTGTATTAAGATTCTCCGGAGTGTGTTAATGCCTTTATCTTACCATTGAATTGCATTTTGGTATAGACTCACATAAAAACTGACTTAGACTTTTATACTGACTTTAGAGGTGTAAAAGCTGTATTCAATAACTCCTGTCAAATAAAGGTACAAATCTAATTAAGCAATAAATCTGTACAAACTGTTACAGACAGTTAATGACTGACTTGCATTTTTATAACAGCAATAGTATACTAAAAAAATATTAATTGTAGTATGGCTGGCATGGCTATACAAAGAAATTAGTCATTCTGGCATTTTCTGACTAATTTTCCATCACTTGAAGGCATAGAGATGTGCTCAGTTTAGAATTTGCACTAATATTGGTATGTGAATGAGCTAATCTAAGTGTCTGTCCATATTCACAAACTATTAATTGTGGAAAATGAGTTAATTTCCCCTGTTGTAGGCAGTGGTGCCAGCATTTTTGGCTGACAGAGATCTAGTCTTGATACTGGTGAGTTGGTACAGGAAAAAAAATATATAATTGTTTATTGACACTTCAACTTTTTTATTTTTTGCTAAACAAGAGTCAGATCAAGAGATATATTTGTGTAATATCCTAATTTTAAGTGTATGATATAAGTTTCATCCATATATATCTAGTCTGTGGTGTCAATAAGACAGGAGTATATCCAAAAGTTTGATCAAAATTTGAATTAAGCCATGGTCAAACTGTTAATTATTCTCATCCTATGGGTGGTATAGTTTGCTTTTTTTTTCTTTTCCTCTTATTAAATTATTTCATTTTTTTTTCTGTTACTTAGAGGTTCTTTACTGTCGCAAGCTAATAACACTAGATAGTGCACACCTCCTGTTTATTTTTATGATTCTGGCAAGCCGAGGACTGTGCATGGTGTGCAGATAATGAATACTTTGCCTCCAAAGAAGTAGCAAATTCTTTGGGGAAGTGCAGAGTACAATTAGGGGACCAGAGGCTGCTAGTCTCTTCAAAGCTAATGACCTCTTCTGGAGTTCAGGAAAGAATTAGGTAAATGAGACCGTCTGCTGGCTAGTAGAAGGAGAGGGAGATAAAACATTTTGGGGATGGTAGAGTGTCCCCAGCAACCCTGAGAATTATCTATCCTCACATCAGATGAGGACTTCACCATTAAACATCAATTGTGTTTGTGCATCTCAGGCCAGCAAATGTCTATGACGAAACTTCTGTATTGTTTGGGGCTGGCAGTTGCAGAAAGAGGACTATTTCTGAGATTGTTTTATGCTAATTGTCTGCCTCTAAGCCACTGCTTAATGGGATAAAGAACACTAGGCAATAAATTCCAAAGCTGTAAAAATGAATCTGTCACATATCTCATGGTATATCCGTTCCTATAATGCTTTAAACAGTGAGGAAGAGCCAGGTGGTGTTTTTATTTCTCCAGGATAAACATTATATTCAGCTGGACTAATTTGTGAACTTAAATACGTATACGTGACTTGTAGCTGTTGTAATACGTTTAGTAATAATACTTTACGCCCCTGCAGCATATTCCAACTTGAGATATAAAACCCTTTACAGACACTAATAAATTCAAGTGTAAAACCTCTTTAATTTAACATCTCTGCTGACAAAGAACCATCATCTCTCACTGAATTCATAAAATCATAAAATCCTTTGGTTGAAAGGGACTTTTAGAGATCATCTAGCCCAATCCTCCTTGCACACGCATGGTCTCCTAGAGTACGTGGCACAGGACTGTGTCCAAGCAGGTTTTGAAGATCTCCAGAGAAGGAGACTCCACAACTTCTCTGGGCAGCCTGTTCCGGTGCTCTGTCACCCTCACTGTTAAGAATTTTTTTCTTAAGTTCCTGTGGAACTTTTGATGCTTTAGTTTGTGGCTTTTTCCTGTAGTCCTATTGTTGGCCGTCACTGAAAAGAGGCTGGTCCCATCCTCCTCACTCCTTCTCTTGGGGTATTTATATACACGGATCCCCTCTCAGCCTTCTCTTCTTCAGGCTGAACAGGCACAGTTCTCATCCTTTCCTCATAGAGCAGATGTTCCAGGCCCCTGATCATCCCTGTAGCCCTGCGATGGATTCTCTCCAGTAGCTCCACATCCTTCTTGTACTGGGGGGCCCAGAACTGGACACTGTATTCCAGATGTGGCATCACCAGAGCAATAGAGGGGGACGATGACCTCCCTCAACCCACCAGAGACATTAATTTTAATGCACCCCAGAATCCCACTGGCCTTCTTGGCCGCTTCAAATTCCACTTCAAAAGAGTCTATGATACGTATTATTTTAAAATAAATATTACTCTGTTGTTTTGTTCATTCTTTTCACTAACTGAAAACCCTAACATTATGAACCAATTTTATTTACTTGTCTTTTAAAGCAAGGGACTGCATTTGTTCACAGATGTCATAGCTGAAAACCAACTTTAGGCAGAAAGCCCATGAAGCCTTCAGGATTTGTCAGTCTCAAAGAGAATCTTATACAGGATTTAACAAATATCTGGGATTTATTGTGTGATGATGAAAGAACTGTAGAAGCTGAGACCAAGTTTTTCCTTTGTGAAGAAAAGCATCAAAATCTTTTTATTTTAGACAGCATGTTTCTATATCACTTTTCTCCATAGAGTTACATCTTTTATTGATTGCATCTCCTTCTTTTTTCTTTTTAATTTAAAGGAAATTAAGGTTGTGAGTTTACATTTGATTTTATTCTCCTAGAATTTTTCACTTTTACACAGTGACCCCGTTTAAAAGTACAGATGTTGACAGTGAGTCATTAATTAACCTACACAATCCTTTTGCCTCATACTGCCCAGGTTGAAACAGGGGAGCTGACAGAAAGCTCCTCGGATAATTATTTTCCACAGATAAGTATAACCTGCATTGCAAATGAGTGTCAGAACTTATTTCATACATGACTCATGAGTCATACCCACAAAGAAATGCTAGATATATTACTATGTCAAAAATACTAGTGGCAAAGATGTAAATGGCAACTTGGGAAAGTAAAAGCATTGCTCATCTGAACCAAAAAATTCAGATGGGGCTTGACTGAAGCTAGCAGGCTGCTTGCATCAAGCAATGAAGGCAATGGGAGAAAGTTCTGGAGTTCTGTGTGCAATCCCAGTATCGTGATCTCATTGGAATCACAGAGACATGGTGGGATAGCTCATACAACTGGAGCACTGTCATGGAAGGCTATGTGCTCTTTAGGAAGGACAGGCTGGGAAGGTGAGGTGGTGGAGTTGCTCTTTATGTGAGAAAGCAACTGGAATGCATAGAGCTCAACCAGGCGGTGGATGATGACCGAGTTGAGAGCTTGTGGGTAAGGGTTAAAGGGCAGGCTAACATGGGAGACACTGTGGTGGGTGTCTGCTACAGGCCACCTGACCAGGATCAGGAAGTTGATGAGGCCTTCTATAGTCAGCTGGATGTTGCCTCATGCTCACAGGCCCTGGTTCTCATGGGGGACTTCAACCACCCTGATATCAACTGGAAGGACAACACAGCCAGGCACAAACAGTCCTGGAGGTTCCTGAAGTGCATTGATGATAACTTTTTGACGCAGGTTGTGGAGGAGCCAACAAGAAGAGGCGGGCTACTGGACCTCATATTAACAAATAGAGAGGGACTTGTTGAAGATGTGAAGGTGGGGGGTATCCTCGGCTGCAGTGACCATGAGTTGGTGGAGTTCATGATCCAACAAGGAGGAGGCAGGGCTGTAAGTAGCCTCGCAACCATGGACTAGGAGGGCCAACTTTAGCCTCGACAGAGACCTCCTCGGAAGAATCCCATGGGCTAGAGCTCTAGAAGGCAGGGGGGCCCAAGAGACAGAGATACGACAAAGAAAGCTAAGGCACATGTGGAACGCAATCTGGCAAGGGATGTTCAAAATAACAAGAAAAACTTCTTCAAATATATTAACAGCAAAAGGAAGATCAGGGAAAATGTGGATCTGCTGGTGAACGGGGTGGGTACCCTGGTTATGAATAACACAGAAAAAGCAGAGTTGCTAAATGCCTTCTTTGCTTCGGTGTTTACCAAGGGCGGCCCTTTAGAGCCCCAGGCCCTAGGGACAAGAGAAGAAGCTGGTGGAGAGGAAGACTTGCCCTGGGTAGAGGAACATTGGGTCAGAGAGCACCTAATGAAACTCGATACCCACAAATCCATGGGCCCTGATGGGATGCACCCCAGAGTGCTGCGTGAGCTGGTAGATGTCGTAGCTAAGCCGCTCCCCATCATCTTTGAAAGATCCTGGAGAATGGGGGAGGTTCCAGAGGACTGGAAGAAAGCCAACGTCATGCCAATCTTCAAAAAAGGGAAGAAGGAGGATCCAGGCAGCCTCACCTCCGTCCCCAGAAAAGTGATGGAACGGTTCATACTGGGCGTTGTCTCCAGGCACATGGAGGACAAGAAGGTGCTCAAGAGTAGTCAACATGGATTCACCAAGGGGATATATTGCTTGATCAACCTGATAGCCTTCTATGATGGAATGACTGGCTGGATAGATGAAGGGAGAGCAATGGATGTCATTGCTTCACCAAGGCTTTTGACACTGTCCCTCACGACATCCTCCTGACCAAGCTCTGGAAGTGTGGGATAGATGAATGGACAGTGAGGTGGATTAGGAATTGGCTGGATGGCAGGGAGGCAGTGAGGAGGATGGTGCTGGCCTCTTTTCAGTGGTGGCCACCGACAGAACTAGATGTAATGGCCACAAACTGAAGCATCAAAAGTTCCACAGCAACTTAAGGAAAAATTCCTTAAGAGTGAGGGTGACAGAGCACTGGAACAGGCTGCCCAGAGAGGTTGTGGAGTCTCCTTCTCTGGAGATCTTTAGAACCCGCTTGGATGCAGTCCTGTGCCACCTGCTCTAGATGACCCTGCGTGTTCAGGGGGGTTGGACTAAATGACCTCTAGAGGTCCTTCCAACCTTAAGCGTTCTATGATTCTATGAAAGTTAGATAAAGGCAGATACTGTGATGCTACAACCCATGCTCTGGATAAATGATGTGGATAAATTCATTCTTCCTGCATTCACACCTGTAGGAACTAGTCTGGCAGGGATTCTAATAAGCCAGTACAACTCTAATATTAATTGATTCTTCTATACAACTGCCTTGTGTGGATCATGGCAGCAGATGAAGGATTTCATGGCTTTACCATGATAATAATAATAGATTTCATGGTTTGTCAGCTTATCAAGGATTAACAAGATTGATACAAAAATTATGCAGTAATTCTGTAGAAGGAAATCTCTTCAAATTGTTTTAAATGCAGATAAATGTTTGCTGCATTAGCTCTTCTATAAATCTCCATGTTGTTGTTATTTTAGAGACCCAAGTCTTCCCCTGCTAACAAAGGCTAGGAGTCATACAAATATGGATGATTCAAGTTTGGACAGTAAAACTGGAGAAGGCCACAAAAAAACAACCTGTCCAGACATGGAGTAATCAAAACACGTTTTCTTTAAAGTCATCCTTAGATGAAATTCATCCAGTGCAGAACATCACTTGTGTGTGAATGGAATTTAATTAAAGCTTATATGGCAAGAGTTAGTTTCTTCATGAAGACACTTAGCACTGGGACAGTTCTCAGAGGTCTTTATTTTGTGCTCAAGAAATTTTCAAGCATACTTTCCAGAATATAATTTCAGACTTTTTTCCATATTAGTCCTATCCTCAATATAATAGGCTGTTTGAAAATACCTGTCCGCTATTGAATGGTCAGTGGACAAATATTAAACACATTTCAGTCTTTCTATGTCTAGTGCATGTCACTGGCTTAAGGTCTATGTTACATTACTAGCACAGAAACTTTCATGATATGTAAATACAATTTTCTCATCAGTAAAATAGTAAAAAGAAACATTGTTCAAGTATATAGACTGAAGAGAGAGCCTTTGCGCATGGTATTGGATTTGATTCTAGCCACTGACTCCATAATCCATAGTTTGCTGTGTGTTTTATGGTTATAATCTTTGACTAGCTATTTCTGTATTTGTCTCCCAGATTTATTCATTTACCTCTTTGCCAGACTGTATAGGTGGCTGATGCATTTCCTCCTCTTTCTGGAGTGTTGCTGTGATCTTTGCTGTACTCTCCCAGTGACACACAGCAAAAGAACTGCAAGCACACAGTGCTGTTTGTTCACAAGATTCTTGCACCTTTTCACCTAACTTACTGTTTATGTTCACACATTCACTCTGTTACTGATCTCCCTAGTCTTGGCTTATTCTTTTCTTATGCTTCAGAGCTTTTGTGTCAATTACCATTTCTTGCAAGCTAAGAGAACTGAATAATTTGCTATGGTACAATACTGGATTAAGCAATTTGCACCCGTTTTCTCATCTCCCTCTGTCATTTATTGCCACTCCTACCCACCATTCCTGTTCTAGCTATTCCTGTGGTTTTCTTTTTTCTTCTTCCTTTTCTTCTTTTTATTCCTTTTTTTTTTTTTCTCTCTTGGAAAGGGAGAAAGTGATGGTGATGCCATTCCTCATTAGAGGAACTGATATGGTCAACAGATAAGTTAATAATTTCATTTTGTTTTATTTCATTTACATTTAGAAGACCTCTTGCATAATACTGTTGACTTTCTACAAAAATATGGAAGCACCAGGAAAATGATGGGAGCCAAATAATGGTGAGAAAGAATAACTAAGATCAACCAATGTGGTTACCTAAGTAGACTTTGCCAAATTATGGGAACAGTGTGTTGAAGCACCACTTAATATAAATAGCTTTCTCATATTTTTAAATGTCTGTACAAACTATCTAAGGCTTGAGGCACCCATAATATATGGTCAAGTTTTCAAGACCAGATAGTGGAAACTGAAGAAATAAAAAAAGGTCTGTTCACTTATAAATCTAATTGATTTTACTTTCTGAGCATTGACTCATAAATACCTCTCAGATTCTTTTTTGCCTCCTTTCTTTCTTTATTTTGCTTCTTTCTTCTCATAACTTCCAGCATTTTCTGCTATCTTTTATAATATGTCTTCTATGATTTTCAGTAGAAAGCAGACGACCTCTTTCACACCAACAGGACCGAGATTTTTTTATTAAGTGCTTTTGTTCTCTTCCATCAACAGCTGGTTCTTTGTCTTCTTTTTTTATGAGTTTTACGGTGTCCTGTACACGTTCCGAGCTAGAATGCCTACGAGAATTGCACGTGCTGTATGATGCTCAGCTTCAGAAGAACTCATGAGTATAAGGGAACCTGAGAGACCACCGTAAACTGGAATTTGGTAAGTACACCTATTTCAGGCTTCTTGGAGCCCATAATCTCATCGAAAACTGTATTTCACTCAGAATTTGCACACCATTTTAAGGTATCGGCCAGGTAGACACGTCTAGATCAGCACTAGAATTCAGCTTATTTATGGCAAGGACAGAGATGGAAGTTATATGATGTAAGGCAAAGTTTGACATGAAAGCAGTGATACTGTAGGCCACTGGGTTATGAAATTGCTATTTCCATAATGCTGAGTCATTTTCACTTAGGAAGCAGCATGAGATTAACATAATGACCTTCTTAGCTATATCTTTTCTAAGTTTTCGGTTCCCAAGTGTGGATACATTACTAGCTACTTCTGAGATTCTTTCATTCTAAATTCTCGTAATAAAGGAATTATGCTCCTTTTCCTTCCATAGAAATATACATCTTACCGCATTAAATATCTGTTATTCTGGACATCCATCCTATGGAATTAGTCTTTGAAAATTACGTTATTTGGCAGTTGTTTCAGTTTTTCTGTAGATAATTTTTCTAGCTATTTTTTTTATTTTTCATTTTATATGATATTGTCATTATTTTATGTGGATTTTTTTTCACCTTCTGCATTTGACGTAAAACATAATATGTGTTTTTCTCAAGTGTTGTGAAAAGATTCTTCTTTGGTTATTGTCTCTCAAAAGTCCTTTATATTTATTTATTTATTTATTTATTGAATATTCCACTGCCTTAAAAATGTAAGTATTTCAGTTCAAATAGTTTATCAGAGCAATTTTTGATTAACATAAATAATTCACTTCCATTATAAGAACTTTATAACCTTGCAGCATTTCCTACATCTTAGTTTCCCTTGCCGTCATTTTTTACTGGGAAAACATGGATGGGATAACCAACAGAAAGTCACTTGTAATTCTCTATGATACGCTATATAGAGAGCTAAAATGTCTAGTAAGTCAGCATTCAGAGAAGTAGACAGAAACAATTTGGGGCTTAGATAAATATAGTACTCATAAGATCTATCTGTGAGGAAATAGTGGTTCTTTATGGTTTACATTCTCATTTGACAATAGGAGCAAGTGGGGAAAAGAAATTAGATATACATTTAAATTTCAGCATGATACATTTTATCTATGAACACCATAGCATGCAACTTACAAGCATGAGCAAAGAACTTCAAAAAGAAGACAAGTCAGTGTATATGCAAGCATCATTTCTTTTACACTGAATTTAAAATGGAGCAAATCTCTTAACTTCACTTGACTTTATCCAAAGTTTCAGTAAGTATGAAAAAAGTGGTGCGAAAACGCTTTAGCAGCCCGTTGGTGCTGGTATGGAGTTAGGGGATGGATGAAGCGGAGAGCCCCGTTTGGAGTGAGGCTGCAAAGGGCATGCCAAGGGAAGTGTTCTGCTGTGCCAAGACTCGTGCTGCGCACACTTTGTGGTTGGAGTGAGAAACAGGTTCCTTGGTGTTTTCTGCGAAACGCTTTAGCAGCCCGTTGGTGCTAGTATGGAGTTAGGGGATGGATGAAGCAGAGAGCCCCGTTTGGAGTGAGGCTGTAAAACTCACTCAAACTATACAAGAAGGGATATCATGTTGTTAATATGGAAAAGACTAAGCTAACAGCCTAATATCAAAGTGAGAAAAAAAATCTTATTTCTCCATGACAATATATGCCAAATTATTAGTAAGCTTTGATGTTATAAATATTTTGACCTTTATATATTAGGCTTCATATACTTTGTTAGCTTTGTTATTACTATTATTGTTGTTGTTGTTAATATTATGCATTTTATTGTATACTTTCTGTTTCAGAGATCTTTATTGCCTCTTCTTGATAGTCTAGTTTAAGCATTGATGACCATGAATAATAAGTAATAAACCAGGTCCAAACCAAGGAAAACAGGCAGTACACTAATAATTACTCACTGCTTAGAAAATTGGTGAAGCTTTTCTTAGGATTCAATGTGGCCTCTATAGATAACAGTATGAAGATTAAAAAAGAAAATTATGATGTTCTTATGTGTCTTTTTTTGCACCCTTAATTCAAGTGGTTTGGGGAACAGTAGCTTTGTTATATAAAACTGAATTATGTAAAAGTTTATCTTATGTTTGTAGTATAAAGAAATGGTAAATTGGGTATTACTCTTCAATAAATCTGTCAATACAAGGAAATAAAAGAGTCAATAAATGAATCACAGGACCCTTGATAACCTGTTTTTAGCGGGAATTCTTTTTCAAGCTGTTTTATTCAGCACCTTTTAGGTTTTACTTTTTCAACAGACTTTTCATATTGTTGTTAGCATTATGTAACAGCCTGCTCTGAAATATTCTATTCTTTGTCAATGTTAAATTTACTACACTGAAATTTATTTGGAAGTTCTGTTCAAAAGAAGCAGAGATGGAACTGTCACTAATCTTAACTGCAATAAAATAAGCATGACCAGCATTTTCCAAGATGATTGTTGTCCTAAGTGTCTGGTAATGATGTATGGGAGCAGGGAACAGAACCCAGAACCTCCTGCAAAGCACTCCATAAAATGGTTTTTCTAGGGAGATGCATATATAGATCATAATTAAAAAGACCACTGTCAGTGGACACATATAGGTAGCATCTTTTCGCAATAATAAGCATGCACAATAATGTGATGGTTGTTATTTATCCAAACTGGCCTCCAGCACATAACTCTTTGCACGCAGATCCTAACAATCTCCAGGGGAGATTTCAACAGCAGCTGCTACTTCTAATACTGTAAGCAAGGAAGGAAGATGCTTTTGGCAGTGAATGTGAATGATTAGCTCAGGATGTAATTTGTATCTCAGAATTGTTTCCATAGCTCAGCATTTTCTATGCTATTTATCTTTTCCCAAATGAAATAGCAGGCTTTTCAACTTCAATAAGTTCTGTCTATCTTGGAGTTGCAGAAATGATATCATGCCAAATTCAGCACTGCCATTGCTCAATATTAAAACTTACTAATCAACAAAATATCTAAAACAGAAACTCAAACTCTCAAACTTTTACATTAACCATCTTTTAAATATTCACAGATGCAGGAATCTAAGAAAAATGTGCAAGAGACAAAGCCATCTTGCAGATATTCTGATCTATTTTGATAACAGCGGAAAGCTAGCACAAGTTATCATTTGTCATATTCGGATAGCATAAATTCCATTTACATGGCTGGTTTTAGTAAATTTCCAGCTTCATGACTTATTGTGTCCTCCAAAATGTTCTTTCAGGTTTGAGGTAGGTTATTTTCATCATTTTTTATGCACTTGGATAATATATAAGCTGAATATTGGACCTTGTGACAAAAAGCAAGCTGTCTCAATAAAGTGACTGTTTTGTGAAAGAGCCTCTGGCAGATCCATATCCTGACTGGCAAAAATGAAATAGCAATGGCTTTCTTAAAGACAAAAGTTGTTCCCTTTTGTTTTTTTAATTAAGAAAACTCCTTATTTGCTTAGTACGCAATGTTACAGCAATCCCATAGAGGTTCATGTATGGGGAAAAAGTATCATTTTCAATGCATTCTGTGCCTGTGTTTATGGTGTTATTTCATTCCTTAGGGTTTGCTTGCAGGGATCATACAGAGGGTGTGCCTTCACTAAACAATTTTCACCTGTTGTTAACCCTGTAGGACTGGAATAACCTTGCTTGATAAAGTAATGTAAGCTGAAAGATAATGATTGTCATTTGTTGTTTTTAAGGGCTCATGACAACAAGAGCTTTACCTCTAGATAGTTTTAAGTATTAGTGTTGACCATGTTAGGATAATACTGTATCTTTTTTATTTTTGTTTTGAATCAGAAATAGCAGTGACCTTTGGAGAGCTGTGTGTTGTTTCCCACTTGCACAAGATCATAAAGAAAGTAATTTTCCCTAGATTAGCACAGTCCCAGCAGACTTTAACTCTGATCATAGGAGTAATATTAAAATGTACCTCAAAGTTATGGGGTTTGGGTTTTTGTTTTTTTTGTTTGTTTGTTTGCCTTTGTTCTTCATAAGAAATTAGATGGCATTAATATGCAAATTTTAAAACAGATATATTTATGTTAAGTAAAAACATTTCAAAAGAAGACTATGGCATGCACATGAAACTCATTTCATTTTGCCAAGCAAACTATACCAGTGGCTGCAAGACATAATTCAGCTCTTAAGGATAATGGAACAATTTTAAATTAAATCTGTCTGTGCGCAACCGTGTATTTCTCTAATTATCCTTTCCTTGCTAGCTGTGATGGATGAGGGCAGAAGTAGAAATTAGCAATAGCTGCAAAAGTTTTAGTTGCCCTAAAACAAGCAATTCTGATTTTAATAGTCAAAATTATCTCCATATAAGTAAGTGATATGTTTTCTGAGGGACTATACTTAAAGAGTACATTCAGGAAAAAAAAAAAAAAAGTATTTTGCAAGAAGTTTGCAAGATAGTGTGTCTGGAGTTCCTGCAGAAGAGGGAAGTAGGTAAGGATGGAGGGAAGGCTGAACAAATCCCTGTAGATGCGGTCTGTAATGATCTGGGCTGCTTTAACATTTGTGCTGAAAGGAAGAGAAAGGTGTGGGAGAGAATCAGCTTCTCTTTCCGCTCCTACCAGCTCATCCATCTTAACGCATAGCTGGCCACACAGGCATCTAATGAAGAAGACCTCATGGGACTTAAGGAAGAGGGGAGCATTCTGGAGGGTTTGACCAGACGGGTTTTGATCCAAACTTTTTAAAGAGTACCAGCGACAAGAATGTCTTAAGAAAGGTGCAAATTATACAACAAGGTCAGAAAAGAAGGACTTGCTCCAGAGAGCCTTGTTGTTTGAAGCACAAGTGTCTCCTCATCAGTGGTCCAGGGCAATCAGGGCAGAAAAGTTATTCAGTAGTTTCTGAAAGCTGGTTATCTTTCTCCAGATGCTCTGCATCTATCAGATATTAATTGCCATTTTCTGTTAGTTCAGCTGTTTTGTGGAGTTGCTTTATACGTGGAAGTTCAGCTGGAATTTTGGGCTAGATTCATCGTCATCAAAGATAGTGCAATTCTATGGATGTCAGTTGTTTCATTAAGCAAATTGCTTGGGCTGCTTAGGTCAAACTCGACTTTGACCTATTAGCATTTATTGGCTCATTAGGCCTAACAACCTTAGACAAAGGATCTACAACAGTATTGAGCTGTTGGCTCCATCACATTGTACTCTTGTATCTTTATTTGAAAGGTCCTTGCGTGGTGCAAAAGTTTCTCTTTCCTTGGCATATTTGCTGTAATATGCAAATGAAAGGTTTTTTAATTTTTTTTTCCTTTTTTTTTTTTTTTGAATTTTAGGTTCAATAGCTGGGCGTTCAATAGCGGTTCAATAGCGGTTTTAGGTTCAATAGTGTTCAATAGTATGTGTTTTACAAAAACTCAAATAATCATGAACCTTATCGCTTTCAGGTCAGTTTTCTTTATAATTATGCATTTTAGTTTCTAACTAAGAAGAAAACCAAAAAGTAAACAATAACAAAAACACAAACAGATCATCTTTATTTTAGGATGTGTAACTCAAAATGTATAGTCATAATTAAGTACATCTGATTACATTTCTCATGAAATCTCCCAGGAAGGATGTTTCAGAATTTTGCCATTGAATTATAAAAAAATCTCCTTATATTCATCTGATATATTCATCAAATATATTCATCTGATTTCAAAATGAGGTGATCATTTCAGATTGCAGACAGGACAAAAACACAAAGTTTTTACACAACTCTCCAATTAGGGAACTATTTTCATTTGTTTTTGAGCAAAACCATCAGAAGCCCTAAGAAAAATGAGTAAGTAGGAACTTTTCTGTTTGTTTTAAAGTCTGAACCAGTGGTAGGACATAAGACTACACCCTCACCTATATACTAGAGAGTGCTCCCGATCCCTGTAATAGTTTCTGTGCCTAATCTAATAATACTTCTGCAAGGCTAAGTTGTGTTAATGATGAAATTATGGCAGTAAAGCTAGCATTTGGATTAAACAATTTAACAAAATTAACACCTAACGGTAGACTAAAGCTTTCAAAGTATGCATTTAGAAAACCATAGCTTAAAAATGAATTTGAGAAATAGCTATAGTAGGTGATCTGTAAAAGCTGCTTCTCTCCAAGATATCATCTTTATCTTCATTGATCTGGCAAGATTATTTTAATGAGAGCTGCTTTGTGAAAATGCTTACTTTGATTTTGCTAGAAAACTTTTGATTTTGCTTTGAGTGTTAATTCAAGGCTTATTTGTTTTGTGATGTGCAGGCATGCAATTTACTTGTAACAACTTTGAACGTATCTGTCCAGGAAAATAGATTTTCCAAATGTTTACCTAGGAATCAATGGGTTTCTAATCAACTTGTTCTCTTTCTACCAGCCACCCTCAAAAATTAAAAGCAGTGTGACTCTGAAAGGGGCAGGGGAGCAGTTTTGCAATTCACCTCCTGAAAAAAAGTGATAACATGGGATAGAGTAAAGGGAACAGGCTTTTTGACTCTGCCTGACATAGAGTCACTGTAAGTCTTTAAGGTGATCATGATCCAAGTGTCACAGTCTTTTGAGATCCTAATCTTTGATGCTGATATTTTAGGTCTGAACCCATCACTCCCTCTCCAGTTGTCAAGAGTGAGAGATATGCTCTGGTACGCAGTTTTTTTCAGCATCAATCAATCCTTAAAGTGGATAAAAAATACATTTTTTAAAAGATCAGGCTTTTCTTAGCATCAGTTTTATTCAGGAAAGTGTTGTGTCTTTCCAAGTTTACAGACAGTCTTAGGAGTGTTAGTATTAGAAACCCATAGCCGGGTGTTTTAAGATTAGAGCATTTGAATGTAAAAAATTTAAATAATAATAATAAATAAAGAGCATTCTGCAATATGTGAAAGTTATGGAAATTTTTTCAACTTTCTAGAAAAGCAAATTACCTAGAGGTTTCTGAGTACTTGTAAGTAGTGAAAGTGAACATTGGCAGTTAATAAAGATGTTTCATGGCACTGTGTTATATAATAAAGTATCTCTAGTCACTAGGATATATATAAATTCTTTAACTATAACTGCAAGAGATTGGATGGAGCAGTTTCTTCATTAAAGTTAATTTTCTTTTTTGAGTCATGACTGAAAAAGGGGAAAAAAAAAAAAAAAGGAGTTAGTGGCATATAGCAGAGCTGGTCTTCTAAAAGACCAAAGAGTGTTTTATCTGGGTGGTCTGGCTCTCCTTTAGGCTGAGAGGGCAAGGAGGTAATATCAGCTCCCTGGAAAACAGTTTATGCCTGCATTCATTTAAAAACCTGCATGTCTGTACTCTGTTTTTGTGAGAGATCAGCTTGTTCTAAGGGAGTGTTTCAAGGGTGTGTTTGATGCAGAGTAGGGTGTTGAACACTGCACAAAAGTGGTAGACAGGTTTATTCTTAAGGATCACCTCCACATACAGTGTATCATTGAGTGCTGTAGAAAAGCTGAATGCTGTAGATCATCAATTCACAGGGTACGTCAGAGGCTGTAACCCACACTTTGCTTTTGAGCTTAAACAGCCCTTTCTGATTGCAACAAAAAGCCGGGTGATTTTCTTTTCATGAGTGATTGGAAGTGACTCATGGGTCATAGGATAACTCGGTTTGGAAGGGGTCTCCTGAGGTCATGTAATCCAGCCTTCTCCTCAAAACAGGATCAGCTGTGAGATCAGACTGGGTTATTCAGAGCTTTATCAAGCCTGGTATTGAAAAAAAAAAAAAAAAAAAACCCTCTAAGGACGAAGACTCCAGTAAGCCCCAGAATTGTAGCAAGAAAGGGAACAGAGTAAGAAACAGAGAGGAGAAAGACTGAGGAAGAGAGGGAAGAAGAGGCAGAGAACAAACGAAACCCCTTCCTCAAGCACACGTACAGTGAACACAAACACACAGAGAAAGTACACTTTTCCCACAGCAAAAATTGTCTAAGTTATCTCCAGGGAATAAATAAGACCAAGGTAAAAGGGAAATGAATCTCTTTGCCATATGATCATTTTAAATCAGAGTACCTAGAATTATACTTCAGGATGAGCAATGAGTCTGTTATACCACTGGCATTCATGATATAACTGGAGTCTTTTAAGCCCCCCACTTATGTATGTATATGTAAAGAGAAATAACTGAATGATAGTTCATTTAACATGTGACTGCAGTTTGCACAAACCAGTGAAACCAGAAAAGAGGACAGCATGTGTGTGACAGGGAAGTTTATGTGAGCAGCTGCAGAACCCAGGAACTGGGTGGCCTTAAAAGCCCTATCTCAGGCACTTAGCACCTAATGCTAAGGCTCCAGAATTATTTATAATAAAGAAAAGAAAAAGCTTATGAGCCTACTGTGAAATGACACATTCCAGATGGCATTAGCTGTCTTTTGTATGTCAGAAAGCCAGGGAACCAGCTAACTATGCCTATGAGTATGGGATGGACTCTTTTATTATGGTTCATCCTGTGTGTCTTAATGGTTTCACATGCAATATATAGCATTAACGGTTTTATAACTGCATGGAGAGTTTTCTCATCTTATAACTGAGGTGACCTAAATCCATATTTCATCTTGATTATATAGAGAGACTAACCAAGTTTATAGACCCTTTAATAAGATACCTAACATTAACTGATATTTTACAATTAAGCAAGTCACGGTAAATATCGTATGGTTTGCTTATAGTTAGATCTTCAACAAGCTAAGCTGTGTTCTGTAGAATGCAACTGGTGGTCCAGGAGTAGTTTTGAGTACTCAGAGACTGTGACATTAAGCTTCTTGCAGAAGGTGCTTGACAACTTATGCAACCAAAAAAGCTCAGTTAAAAATAATAAAAGCAGCTCCATTAGATTACTTTTATACTGAACCTTACAATAAAGGAAATAATTGTAATAATGAGATGTATTTATTAAAACTACTGGAAGAATAGCAAAAGAACCATGATGGTAGGTGCTACCACAACTCAAGGGCATTGTCAGGTTGATTATACAAGAGGATATTGAGAGCTAAGTAGGCAGTTTTAGTGATGTAGACTTTATGGCCAGTTCCATGAGAAGTACTGGTTAAATGCACACCAGCTGCTCCATAGCATGTGAATCTGCAGTACTCTGATGTTTGTTTTGCTGATCTCTAAACTTTACCCCACATTCATCAATCAGGGTATGTAGAAAGACATTTCTTCGCCTGCAAGAAATTTGTAGGCTTCCTCGTTATGGTTCTTCTTGCATTAATACTGTGTGAGACTGAGTATTGCTTTCTTGAATAGGAAAGGCATAGTGAATATCATTTACAAAGTTTTGTAGGTAGTTATTAAAAGCCAAAGCAAAAGGTTGAATATTAAATATTGAAAATGGATCGTACCATTGAAGCAACAGATTAAGACAAGTTTTAGGTTTATGTTTAGGCTTGTAGAAGGGTCATCTGGTCTTCATCCCTCACGCACTCATGCTGTACTTTAACAACTTATGCCCTGCTTGACAAAGTTTGTCTAGCTTGTCCTTGGAGACATCTTTCTGGTGACAGTGACTCTACAGCCCAGAAAGCTCCTCCCCTACTGGCCCAGAGTTTACCAAGATGTTATCTCATGGGCCACATTTCCAGCTCATTGGGATACTGATAGGGGTAAGGAGCTATGGAGACAAAGTAATATCTGAGCATCACATCCACTGTATTGCACCATCAGCACGTTGTAATTAGCTGCTGTATAAAACAACCACCCTTAACCACACACATTTTTTTTTTCTTTTTATATACCTGGATAGATCCCTCTTCAGGATTTTAAAGATCAAGCTGCAGGATTTTGAACTGTTTTATAGAAATAGGTTTTTGCCTTCTTTATTCAAAGGTTAAAATATTCTACTCTCCTGTCTCCCAATGGATTTTAAATGTCTTCAGAATCGTTATAAGATAGATTGTATCAGTTGCTCCCGGGCAAGGAGAATATGTGCTATTTACAGTCCCAGTGTAGTCCTCAGCTTTTGGCTTATGTTCTGAATTTGGATATGTTCTGAAAACAGAGGCTATTTTACAGCTGTTATCACCCAAGAGAGAAAGCAGACTGACTCCCCAAATTCACTGGATATATGGAAAAATATTTCACCAGCTCAAAACTGTTGATAAATGGCTTCATCCCTTAGAGGGGGTAAACTATATGTTATTCAGAGTCACAGTCCTTTGCAGAGCCAACCATTCGAGGTATTTGCTGTTTGATGAGCTCCAGGGCATAGGTTCTTCTGGGGTAGTTGGGAGTCATAATTCCACCACTTGAGTTGCACTGAGAGAATAAGAATATGCCATGTTTATAGTTAAAATCCGTACACAGTTTATGAACATCTTTATGCCTCACTTTGGAGAAAGAGAACAGGTAAGGCAAAAAAACAATATTGTACCATGCATAGCTTCATAAAATATTGCTTAAGAGCTAAAGAACATCTTCTGAAGTCTCTGTGTAATTGTCATTCCATACAAGAAAAGTTCATCAGGGCTGATAACTAAATTCTTTCATGTTCTTTCATGTAAATCTTAACATTTCAAGACACTTCTACTAACAAGTGTTCTTGGTCTACTCTTATATTACTCACGATAAACACTATCTAATATTTGAGTCTAGAAAAATGGCACATTACATGTCTTACAAATGAGTGAGATATTTTGTGTCTTACTCTCTAAGGCACAGAACTCGTCACTGGCATATCATCTTTTTTTTCCATTTAAATTCAAATCCTGACTTTGCCACAAGTCACAGTGAACAGGTCATTTATTATTATGCCTATTAATTGTAGTGGTGTGCAGAGACTCCAACTAAGATTAGGGTCTAACTATGATTAGTAAAGAGGCAGATGGAGGCAGTGCAGAGTTGCTGCACATCAAAGGAGGTAGGTGTCATGTGTACATATCCCTAGGAGAAGGCAACAGATGGTTCCTTTGGTACCTAGCTAGCTTTGTGTGATAGTGAGAAAAGGAAGGGCTGGAAGTATTTATTCTGCATTCCACCCCTGTCCTACATTATTCTCTGCCCTTTTAGAATACCATAAGTAAGCACTAAAATAAATAAGTAATAGTTAGGTATAGGTATGATGTTAGATCCAAATTAAGATAGCTCTGAATAACTATTCAGCAAACATTCTAAGAAAAGAGTCCCAGCCCAATGGCTTCACACTCTTTTAATACTCTGTGTGTGTGTCTGTGTATACATATATATGCATTTATGTATATACAACTACACATATCTTCCAGGAAATGCATATACCTATAATTTTCAAGAAGAGTTGAAAAGTTTTTGACATTTCTAGCAGTTTACCTAAAATATAGTAGTCATCTTCCATTTCAAGTGAAAGAATGGAGAGCATAAATGACTACAGCCCCTGTGCACTTGTTTCTTCTACTTTGAGCACATACAGTGATGCTGGTCTATATACAAGTATTTGGGACCATTTCATGAGTAGACATCATTATCTGTTATTTATCTATAACTATGTCTGATTTGGAAAACTTATTTTTTTTTAATATACCAAGTGATAGATGAGAATTCAGTTTCAAGTGGGAGCAAAATATTTATCATCCTTGTGATCTTATGTTGCTTGTCTTTACCGTGTCATAGTCACTGGAAAGTGCAAACTCGGTTTCAAGCTTTTCCAATCATATAATGTCTTCTAGTGGGCTAATTAGGCTATTTAGTTGTGACTTAGAAGTGACCTCAATTTTCATATACAAAAGGATGTCTTAGGTTTCAGAATTGTTATCTTACAGGTGAATGACTATTCACAGTATTTAGTTGGTCTTTAGTGAATTGGTGTATTTTGTAATGGCCTCTGTAGTGATGCATGCTTTAAAAAGACTAAATGTGTATAATTTCACATCTTCATAATAATATAATTTAGATGATCAGAAGACACACATGACTGATGGAAAGATAAGCAAATTGGACTAGCAAAATCCTAAAATACCTGCTAGAAATAGCCCCTTAATGTGGTAATACTCCCCTGACATAAAGGCAAACAAATCATATATTATTTGTTTTGGTTTGGTTTTTAACCAAATTCTAGTCTTATGCTGGGCAAAGACAGTATGATACACTGATATGATAGTTCTCTGCAAATAGGGAATATATCTAATGACATATATTAGTTATATCTTGAAGGCAACTGTAAATGATCCCAAAGTTGAACCAGCACCAAATTAGTAAACAGCAAATTCCAGACTTAAAGGAGAACAAGACACACTGAATGTGTGAACTGCTTGGATCTCTTGCCCTGTGCCTCTGTATATTTTTTATTTTTAAATTGTGAGAGACAGAAGAAGTTGTTTTTGTTTTTAATGATGAGCCTTTTCACTAATTCTTCCTAATTCTTTCCATATTACTGCCTTTGGTAAGGAGGAACCAGATGAGAAAAAATGTTTCCAATGACCTTTCCTGTCCTGGAAAAAAAAAACTTTACCAACCTGCTGGTGATTTGTCATCTTGTTTACAAGCTAGCTAAGCTTTGCTTTGAAGGGAGAACAGTTCACTCCTTTTATGATTTTGTAAATTATGTTTGAAGGCAGTTTTTGTTTCTGTCACTTGGTGCAGCTGTGCAGGGAATATGCTGGAGAATTTGATATACTATTGACATTATTTTATGAAAGTGATGTCAGGTTTTATTTGTGCAGATGATAGCTAAGAGACCCTAGTGACTGTCAGTTATTACTGGGAACATCAAAGAAAATAAGCAGATGGGAATGAAATATAAGCAAATATGGGACAAGAAATTTATGCCAATTTGTCATTGTGTGTCAAGGCATAAGGTGTTTAATGGCATTACACCTACCCAGACTAGGTGGCTTCTCTTAAACTGGCTAACCTTGTTTAACCAAGAAAAAAAAAAAGAACAGTTCTCTAGGAAAGTTACTTATATTGGGATATCTGATGCCTCTGCAAATTTTTATCCAAGTATTGTATGGGAGAAGAAAAGAGCTCTTCAAGAAGTACAAAATTAGTACCTGAAACATCAACATGGTAATTATATAAACAGCATAGCAGGTATCTGTGTTTTAGCACATGGACTTAGTCAAATCCATTTTACATCTTGTATGTTCCAGAAGTGGCAGCATGTTCAAAGCTTCAGTAGAAGCATGTCCTCCTAAGTTTGAACACTTGCATCTGCAGCCCAGGTCGACCCAGATGCCATCCGGTTTTTCTTTCAGGTGTAGCTACAGGTGAAGAATGAGATACATCTCCAGCCTATAATTAGACAAAAAAGGACAAAAAAGTCTGTGGCACATGAAAATCCTTCACAAGGAAAAATACGTAACAAAATCAGTGCATAACAAAGGTTTTCATCTCAGGAAAACAGCTGGAGTCATTTTTCAAGGTTAATGTCCAGTATTGCTCATCCTTTTTAAACCTTCTATTTTTTTTTTTGATAATTATGCACTGTCAATTTCAGAAATAGTGATGATCATGCCAAGCTGTTTACCAAAGTGAAAGTAAGGCAAATGTGCTGACTTTTCAGATACTGTAGGGAAGTCCTATAGTACTAGGATGGAAGAATATGACTTTTAGAAGCAGGTTTTAAGTATTGTTGGAATTGACTTGCTTTACAATTACAAATGGTGGTTGTGATAAATGTTAAATATTAGAGATACAAAACTTGTGTTGAATAATAACATTTAGACATAACTTACTTGTAAAATCCAGACTTGGAAAATCAGTGGAACAATGATAAATACCAAATTCTCATTTTAATGGTTGTAACAATGTTTATATGCAAAAAGCTGTGCTGGAAATCAACATAAAATCAACATTAGTTATTGTAAAGTGTCAGAAACACTATAAATATTCTCTGTTTTCTTTAATTTATAAAAAGTAGAGACTTACTGAGCATTGACAAAATAGAAGTGCTAATCCCACCCAATTGGAAATTCGATCTGGCATCTTTATTGTTCGGTGCTTATTTTATGTGGTCGACAAGGAAATGTTTTGTTCTCTTAAACTGGGCACAAGAGACAAAACAGGCCCTGGTGTAAGATGTCTTATCATCTTGTCATGTCAAATCAGATAATGGATTTATACATGCTTACATGAAATCTAAATATATATTGTATATCATCTGCAGATTATCATGTCAAATCATCCAATTAGTTACAATTCTGATAGTTGCTGACAAAATTGTTACACATAATACAGCTTATAATATACCAGGATCCCTTTCATACATATGGATAACATATGGAACTTCTGCAGAGGTGGTTACTGCCTCCTATATTCTTGCTAATGAATTGTCGTGTGTATTAAAACCCAGATGCATTGTACTGCAATGAAGGCTGCCCAAAATGTGACAGTATGTAGATGATGCTTATGAATTCAGGAAAGAGGGACAAAACTATCTGTGATGTGATTGCTGTCAAAGGCAGAAAAGGATCACAGGAGGAAAGCATGTCTTTCAGATGAGGTATTCCAGTCTGAGCACTGAACAGTTCCTCTTCTGGATCAGGGGAGTTATCTAAGGCACCGTGTAACTATGGGAGGAAAGTGCTTCATGGTCCTGCTACCTGTTTCAGTAGTGACCGCTAGGGGAGGACTGTCATGTCTGCTATCAGCTGAGAAAATAAGTACAAAAAGTATGAGAAGACAAAGAAAAGTGGTATGGCAAAGAAAAGGAAAGTGATATGGCACATTCATAAAATCAGAAATTGTTAATATCAGTGTGTGTTGGGGGAGCGCCTGGCACTTCTTGACTTTTGCTCTGACATTTATAGACTGTAGGAACACAAACTATTAGTTTGTTGTTGTTGTTGTTTTTTGATTTTTGATTTTTGATTTTGTTTTTTTCCTTCCCTGGTATTGAAGATAGTTCCACAAAGAAAAAATGCACAGTATTTCTGCAACTGGTATGCAAGCAACATTTGTGGAACTGCAATATTCTTGGCTTTTTTTTTTTTTTTGAATTATAAAGCCATCTTCAGACTGGATGAAAAATGAGCAGTTCTAAAAAACTACATTTGACAGCCTGAGGTCATGTTCATAGAATTTTATTTTTTTTATTTTTAAGCATGCAAAGAATGACAAATTCTCCAAATAGCACCAAAGACAAATGTACCTCAGCAGCGGACTATATTATGTCCTGTACTGTGCCAAAGATCGCCTCTAAAACTATCTGAAAAGTTCCTTCATGAATATTGCATTTGAAGACCAAATTCAGTTGCTCACCAAATATGCTTGTTAACATTTGTTTTATTATTCAGTTGGCTCCCCGTATATTATTCGTCCAATGCTATAATAGCAATCTTGAATGCCTTTCAAGTAGTGATCAGTTGATTCTAATTATTGCTTTTGCTTAATGTGGGACTTCCCCAGGTCCAGATTGCTCTCTCTTGATTAAATCATAATTTTTGTAGCTCTATGTGGATCACACGTCAGACCCTCAGAACCTGGAAAGAATCAAAAGGAGTTCTAATAAGTCTGCAGTCATGTGGCAAATTTTCGTAAGTCACTGGTGTGAGCTGCCCTTCAAGAACACTAAGAGAAATATAAGAAGAATTTTATTTTATTTTTAATTTCAGATAGAATAGTTTAAACTGAGTGAGGGAAAGGAAGGAACTGATTAAGAGGGTGAAAGATACACCCTCAGGACAGTGTGTGTTTTTCAGGGGTTAGTAGGAAGGGAAACACCTATTTGGGAGGAAGCATCTTGCAGAATGCTCATGAACAGGTTGTGCATGTGGAGAATTGCTCGCAGCAGAGGAGGAGAAGGAAAAATCAGATAAGACCACAGCAAGGGACAAAATCAAGGACAAATCCAGAGGGTTCAGCTGGTGTTTTATGAAGAAGCTACCAGGTGTCTCACAGCAAAAGCAGAAGGTGGGCTAGATTGTTTATCAGTTCCTCTTCCTTTTCATCATTGGAAAGAACTGCTTGTGATATTGAGTTTTTTTATGGTATTAAGCAGTGAGGTGTCATGCTGTCTTCTTGTTAATTCACATGAAAAGCAACGATTTTTCTAAGGACTGTTTTTATTTTGGACTGTAATTCATTTTGGGAGGCTGTTAGGAATTAATTACAGTTTCAGTGAGTCCTGCTACAAAAAGAGTAGGGAGGGAGCTTAGGGTGCTTGTTCCCTTGGCCCATTTATTTGGAAGCCATAGGAAATGCCACACATACATATACATATATATACAATATCCTCAGAGTCCCCTGCCAGCCCTGCTTTATGAGGGCTCAGTTGGACAAGCAGAGTTGTTACCTTCTTGTTGGTGTTGTGAAGAGTATTGCCTACTACCTGCCCACTCCTTATAAAGTGGGGGAAGAGAAAGAAAGGAACTAGAAGAAAAAATCAGGGGTTATGTGGGGGCACATGTATCAAAATGCTTAAACACAATAGCAGTGAGCAAATATGATAAATAATGTATTAAATTTGTGGAGAATTAATGTCATTCTTCTCCATTGTTGGTAATGTATAGACTCAGACAGGAGACAAAAATCCCATGTGACACTTGAATCTATGGAAATTACTGATGAAGTACAGGTGCAAACAGTGTCTGCAAGTATCTATGGAGGGAAACCTGCAAGAATTACACTGTGTGTGTAATGTGTAATTCACCTTATTGGCCAATTTCTGTCATCTGTATTCATGCAAAGGGGCATTTGTCCCTGCAACTGGTCTTACTGGAGCAGGTGACGATGGTGCCATTTAAGAGTCATTTAGGAAGAAATGGTTTCAAAATGACTGTGAGCAGTACCTGAAGCAATTGATTTATTAATTTCCACACCCTAAGAGACAAATATATCCCGACTCTTCTCCCATATCCATGCAAGGCACCACGGCAGCAACCTGATGGCCCTGTCCCATCACTGACATCCATGGTGTAAGGTCCTTTCAAGTTTTACAGGAGATCTAAGTCCTCTAAGTATTTCTGCTTCTGGAAACGTGCTTCCCTGTTTTCAGAAATACATATGATTTGGGAGAGATATTTAGAGGCTGTTTTTGAGATCTTGCTTAAGAGCACTGAAAAAGAGCCAGAATAAATGCTCAGGAATTTTCTTGATAAATGTTACACACTGGGCATCTCTATGATACAGAGCCTATCTTGAGAATATTTCTCCTTAGGGATCAGGCAAACCCGTTAACTCCTAAAGAAAAGCAAAAACTTAGCTCTCAAATACTTCCCTCCTTAAAACACAAATCTGCAACAAAAATGTATCAAACATTTTTATTGCTCTTCGCATATTTCATATTCCAGAGATATTAAATGCATAACTTTCCCCCCCCACATTTGACATTAAATTCTGAAGGATGTGATGAGATAGCACAAGAGTAACAGGAGGGCAATGGATATAAAGCGATAGGGGTCTTTGGTAAAAAATAAACCAAGGAGGATGGTTTTGTTTGGGGAGAATGATGAGTGAGGTCTGTAAGCAACAAATTTCCCCTTTCTTTGGTTGTCTCAGAAAAAGAAAGAAAAGGGCAGAGGGATTAGGCCTTCCAAGAAAGAAGGCAGCAGTGAATGGTCACAGAGCACATCCGTGGTCCAGGTTTGAAACAGTTTTAGCCAAACACCCAGTGTTCCCCACTCCAGGGCTTACATTAAGGACTCCTGACTCCCCTCCCACTGAAGCCCCAAATGGTCTCTTACAGCCTTGAGAGCAAACCTTGTAGAACTGAATAAAACTAATCTTGCTTCTTCTGATAAATACTCCATGTGCAATGATTTATCTCTGTTTAAAAGAGATGTTAAATGTCCTGCATGCAAAACCTCAGCTCCTCACTGGACTCATTTATTCTTTGCAGATGTATGGAACAGAAGAGCACATGGACTGTGATCCAGCATACTTTTGGTTGGTAGAAAGATTCTCACTGTTTTCCATAGGCTGCTGGTGAGTCTGGCAGCACAAAAGAATTTTAGGGCTTTTTATACACTGTAATAAGCTACTAAGCAGAGTTATCTTGCAGGATCCATTCTTCTACCCAGCCTTCCTATCTCTCCCTCCCCTGCCCTCCACCCTGCCCCCCACACAGTTTATGCCTACTGGTCTTGTTATACTTTCAACAAAATGCTCGCCTTGTGTCATCTACAAGTGCTGTTGGCTACTGAGCAAAATGAACTTTCACAAACTATAATGTTAGGATCCTTCAGGCTTGAAGAGTCTTTGTTTTTGCTAGCTTTGCTGGATATGTTGTTCAGGAATAGGTCACTCATAGGAAAGTATGATCCTGTAAATGTGGCTGAAGTTAGCAAGTTGCATGTATGCCAGTCAAGCTAGTAGATTGCCTGTGAGCTATTTTAATATATGAGATTTTTTTTACCCTCAAGTTTTCAAAGCATATTTATGACACAAGCATGTCTTTGAACAGGTATCTTCTTTCTTCTTTTTCTTCTGGCCATTTTTAGAGGCTTAAGAAATTTTTGCATCTAGCTGCCAGATTTCAAGAGGTAAAATGATATATCAAATCCCAAGTGGCAGAGAATGGCAATCATGTAAATTAAAGGGTTTCACTACATTAATTTTTTATTTCAATTATATGGAAATATAATCTAGTCTAGGACATATGTGAAATTGCTCAGGGTCACAAAATAACCCACTTTGAGTACAGTTTAGCAAGTTATAAGTTACAAAATTTAAACATCCATTTTTCCTCGAGTCCCTGGGAATATTTCACTCATAATTACCTTGTTCATGGTTAAAACAGTTCTGAGAAAGCTGTAATATATTTCCATCTATGAAAAAAAAAGAGAATATTTTCTTTGTTTTTTTTACAACATTGTATGACAATAAATTCTTTTGCCATTGTGTATTTTGACTTAGTGCACCCAAAGTCAGAATAACAGATTTGGGTTCATGAGGATACTTTATTTAGGGTAATACTTGTCCTTTGCTGTTTAATATCTTTTTTTATTATTATTGGCTCAGAACAATACAAACTAAAAACAAGGACTGGAAATAGAATTTTATTGGCAGTGTAGAAAGAAACAGAAATGAAACAGTGAGGCATTTCTATGTCTGCACATCTGCGCCTGTGGTCATCTGCAGTATTCGATAATGGAAACTGGTTGCTTTTCCCTGAGAAGCAGACTTTACTCCATTCTCCTTGGAGTTTGGTATCTCCTCACACTCCATCTCAGTGGCAACTGAAGCTGTTTCCATCAGCTTTAGTGCAGAAGAAGAATGAATGTGTGGATTACTAGGCTGTATCAACTTTGATCTGCCTTTAATTGCCTGGGGTATTTGTACAATGAGAAGATTGTATAAAAGCTTACAACAGAATTTTGGAATTGCAAATGAACAAGGAAACAGCCTAAGAGTGAAAGATTTTGTGAAAGTGTCAAGAAGGTTGGAGCAAAGGTGGCAAGAAAGTGGCAAGACAGGTGCTTTCTGCAGACTTTTTCTCAAGGTGCCTAGCTTTAGGAGGAAAAGCTACAAAGTAAAATTATTGATCATGAAATCAGCTAATTCTCTGATGTGAGCAAACACAATTTTGTATGCTTTGTGTATGCCAGAACCTAAGTAAGTCCCTTGGTGTGGAAAAACAGAAAGAAACAACATTCATTGAGTGCAAACATGGAAAATTTGGAACTAAAGGAATAGTTTTGAGTAAGAAACTTGATATTCAGTGTGCAAGGATGCACAATTTGGAACCAGATACAGATACTGATAGAAGACACCAAAATTAATGAATGTAACCAGAAAGGAAGATTGTTCAAGGATACGAATGGCAGCTATTCTGACTGTAAGTTAGCTACCTGCCACATAAACCTTTTAAGAAAATCTCACAGAGAATCCAGAGAAAAATGGATTATTTTTTTATTCCAAGATCCATATGTTAACATGAGGTTATTAAAAAAAAGAAAAAAAAATGTACAACACAGTAAGCTAAAGGGATATAGAATAGTCTAGGATCGAAATGAAGCTCAGAGAATCACAGAAACCATTTAAAAGCTGGAAGCTTGGGAGTCCATACCAGTGATGGTGGCCTGCTTCCTTACTAGACTGCAATAAATTTTCACTCTTTCAGATGACTGTTTCAGATTTCGAATAGGTTTTGCCTTGTATCTGACCCTCCAGCTTCTGCTTTTTTGTTTGTTTGTTTGTTTGTTTTCTTTTTTGCTGGTATAGTCTGAAAAATGAGGGAAAGGATGGAAAACAAGACTCAAGGTTCAGGGGAGTCAGACTAGAGTTGGAGGGTTTTTACAGTCCTCAGAAGTGCAGGAAAAGGAGGCTGTAACCACATTGCTGCAAGGGGCTAGGAGCACTTGGCAGGGAGCCAGGAAATACACAGCCGATCCTGCAAACATGGATAGAGTAAGTGAATCTTTGGGAGTATCGAAGCTCAGAATTTGTAGACTGACTTCTTTCTTCAAAACATCAACATTAAAAAGGAAGCAACCTTCCCCCCCAAATGCCTTTCCCAACATTTGGCAATCTGGATTTTTTTTTCAACTTAGCTCAATCAGATGCTGTGGCTGGTTATTTCACTTTATCATGAGCCAGATCCCCTAGCTGTATAATAAGGCTAAGGATAAAATCCAGGAAGGCATGACTTTACACCAAATGTGACAGAAAAAGATTTCTGGCCATGGTATCTAAGATGCAAAGAAGTACAAGAAAGTTATGCCCTAAAATAGTCAGATGAAAGAAATGTCATTGCACAGAGACAAAAAAAAAAAAAAAAATCCAGTAGACATAATACCCTGTCAAAGGCATAAAATTGTTTAACAGAGTTTTCTATTAAATGTTATTAAACAAAGTTTTCATGGGACTGGGAGGGAGTTGACTGAAATTTATTGAAGAATGAGAAACAAAAGGTAGGTCTTAATGCCCATCTTTTAGGATGGAGAATAATCAGCAGTGGGGTTCCCTACAGATCAGTGCTGGAAGTGATTTTATTCAATAACACCATCAATGACTTGGAGAATAAAAGTGGCAGATGAACTTCAGTTTAGCTAAACCTGAGGTAATGCACCAAAGGGAAGATGATCTAAATTGTCTGAATTTGGTGCTTTTGTTCATGCCACTGATGTTGTCACTGACAGTTCTCTGACATCATCAGCTCCTTGTGCAATTGCAACCAAAAAGGCTAGCAGAATGCTGCCCACCTTCAAGATGAGAGGAAGAGTATGAGCATGTAGTATGAGAAGTATGAAACTTCTCATATAGAATGAGAAGAAGAGAAAATTGGTGATTATATAATGCCTTGGAACACCCTCTCTTGAGTGCTGTGTAAATTTGTGGTCTCTACGTCCTAAGAAGGTATAGAAGAATACAGAGATGGCAACAAAAATGACCAAAAAAAATGGAATAACTGCCTTTCAAGGAGACACTTAAAAGTATAGGTCATCAAACCCCTATTAAGAGGCAAAACCTTCCCATAAAGGCAAAATTTTGGATTGGTGTATTTTGTTAGGGAAAAAAAAAAACATTAAATGAATGCCTTGCGTATGTGAGAGTCCAAATGACAAACTACTTTTAACGATACAGACACCTTTAAGGTCACCCTTAAAAATGGAATTAAAGTTTTTCAGAATTTTGCCTGAGACGATTTAATGAAATATTTGAATTAAAGCTGCAAAAGAAAGTGTGTATTCTGTATTTCTCACTAATTACAGTAACAATATCATACCAAAATAAAACCTGAGAAAATTTCTTGCTTTAAAGTACAGCAGTTGCCAACTGAAGATACAAGTTCAAACTCTTTTCCTTGAAGCAAATAGAGCAAGAAGTTGAACTGGATTCCAAAATCCCTGCCCCGCCTAGCAGGTCATAGAACAGCTTGGGGATACTTCTGAAGGAGGAAGTCCATTCTTTAATCTGTATGCATTTATCCACAATTCTGCTTCTGAAATACAAACTATTTTGAGTTTTATGCAAGTCAAAATGAAAACATTTTTTATCTTCTACGAAAATAAATTTTGTTCTCAGTTATTGAGAGATGGGATTGTCACCCTCCTGCCCACTCTACTACCAGTGCCATTTTACAGATAAGCTAAAGGATAAGAGAAGATCATAATATCTAATTATCTTTCATAAAAATGCTTTCTTCTGTCCCTGACGAAACAGGTGTTTTCAGTATTGGATACCCCATGGAGTTCACGATATTGAATGAATGAATAAATAAATAATGTCCGAGCTCCAGGCCTCTGAGCAAATTCAAAAAATTCATCCTTCTGGTGCATACATGGTGCTGTGATAAGAGAATGCACACTTTAAGGTAATCACCATGATGTGTTTGTAACCAGAAGACCAAGTGTGCAATCTTTTCTCTCAAAAAAAAAAAATTAGGAAAATATCATTTTCTATATCTTTCAAGATACATCTTATTCTGATTATGCAGGTTTAGCCAACAAAATGCATGAGTAAGTTTGGAGCCTGCCAAAGCTAATATTTTAAGTTAGATTTCTAAATGCAATAAGCAAACAGATGCTACAGCAACATCAACAGACATGAGTAACCAGAGAAAATATAATGACTGCTGTGACAAAGAGGAGCAAGCCAATGTCCAAGCATGCAGAAATCAGAATGACAACTGGCAACTGTTAGTGTTTCTGTTTTGATCATCAGCAGAATTGTCTGTTGTTTGGGGGTTGGACTTTAGAATTTCAGCCAAGATTGACTATTCAGTATTTTGACCCAATTTTCCCAGACTATTAGAATAGGAGATTGCTTTAATCACTGAGTTTTGCATGGGCTATTAGAATTAAGAGTCAGGGACAAATTCCTGATATTGTTGCAGGACACTCCGTCCTTTGGAAACTCTGTGTCTGTATGACATGCTGAGCACCCATAATTAAGACTTCTTGGAGCAGGAGGAGCAAATTCAGTTTTGCACATGTGTGAACCAGACAAACCAGACTTGGGGCACCAAAAGCATTCAGAGTCATTACAACAGGCACCTGTCTGGAGCTGGCCACGTGAAAAATGTGGCTGCTGGCACTTTTTTCCTATAGGGCAAACTATATATTATATGTGCTGGGTTGTGGGAGTGCTTGCACAGCCCACTCTTGGCAAAGGGCCTGGATAACAACAGCTGTCAAGAACATGAGTGTAAACAACATATGTGTTTGTGTGTGGATGAAATACGTGAAATCAGTGGGAGGGCATTTTCTGCAAGCTGATCAGGTTAAAGCTTCTAGTGCTTTAAGAGAATGGCATTTTAGAAGGCAGAGGCAGAAAGGAGAAAAGGAGGATGCCCCTACTCTTTGCTGGGCCAAACCAGGAAGCAAATTGGCTAAAGTACTTCTGAAAAATCCATAATCCCTGTTTTTGGGACAAGGACCAGAGAGGACAAAAGTGGTCTAGGGAAAAAAAAAAATGTTCTGAACACTGAGCTATTGTTCTGAACTAGTTAAAGTGAAGAATCATTTGGAAAAGTTAGCTGTCTGTGCTTGAGGTAGCTATTTTAGGGGAGATTAATGACTGCATTTGAGAGGGGAGTGAGGCAATTGTAAAACACCCTGGAGGAGATCTGGAAGCTGAAGGGATGTGTCACCACCTATGCAGGAAGGACAGTGCATTGCTGAGAGGCTGCTGGGCTTGCTTATCCTAGGAGAGCTCTAGGAGGACTCAGAGCCTGGTGCAGGGGGCAGCAGCAGCAAAAGGTTAAATGTACTTTAGGGAAAAAGGGAAAAAAAGGACTAACAGGAAGCACATAAACAGCTCCTGATGAGGCCTGGGATCCAGGTACATGATGTGGAGATACCAGAGAATCAGGAGAGGATGAAGAATGCAGAACAGTGCCTGTTCAACTCAAATGGTCCACGTGGGCCTGCAAGGTCCAGATCAAACCATAGCAAGATCATCATATCGTAGTTATCACAGATGTTACAGTGATCCTTGTGAGGAGAAAAGAGGAAAGCAGGTTTTTGTTTGCATCTTTGCTAAGAAACCAAAAGCTTTGACTTCCCTTGGGGGACACATTTTGCTGGTATTCTAAGGATGTCCCTACATCCCAATGGGATGGAGCAACACAACTACCTTTGGGTGACTGCATCTGAAGCCAAAGAAACCATTGCCTTCACCAGCACCTCCAGTAGCAAAGATACAACTGTTGGAATGAGATTACTTTCAGGACATTTAGGATGGCATGAGAGTCAGGCAAGGAATGTAAAATTTCCTGAAGTACAAGAGCCACAACACCACAGAATGGAGAAATAATAAATCAGAAATAATTTGACAGTATACAAAAAATGAACAGTAGTAAGAGAAGGAAATGAACAGTTGTGGGAAAAGGAAAACCTGTTTAGTAACAGTGTTTAGCTAAATGTAGGGCAATGTTTGGCCAATGTAGCAAAACTTCAACTTAAGTTTAGTGTGTTATCTTTCTGAAACAGTGGTTAATGAGATTAATATCAAAACCTGGCCATCACTGTTGTTAAGAAGACAAATAAGTGAGGTATGTATATGGGCCTTCACAGTATACTTTTTCAGATAAAGTTAAACAAAGCAACATTAAGAATGACCGTATCGCATGGTGTCAACATCAAAAAAATATTTTGAGGATGAAGAGCAAGGGGCTTTCCAGCTAATTGCCAAAGCAACTTGCCACTTCTGTATGTAAGCATCCATCATCTGTTCACTGCCAGAACAATTTACAGTCAACCATAGCAAAATCCTAACCAAGAACAATAAATAAACCTCCCTTTACTTGACCTTAATCCAGAATTATCCCACACACAGTCTACAATTCTTCAATAATTGCTCCAAATACAGGGCTAAAATTAGCCTGCCTGGCAATGTACAGCTACTTCTGTAGTTCATTCACTAAAGCATTCAAACATTTTTTTTCCAAGAACACAAAGACTGAGATGAACAACAGCTTACTCCACTCAAAAAAGCCCAACATCTGCTTCATTCTAAGGACACTGATATTTGCATTTGAAATTACAGCTAAATGGAGTGTGTATTATTTCCTGGCATAAAACCTAGTTCTAAATATGTTTCAATTCAATGTGCATCCTTTTCCTGGATTCTAGTTCATGCTTATAAATTATCTTCCTTTTTTTCTTTTTTCCTTTTTTTTTTTTTTGGTGTATGAGATTGTGACTTTAGAAGCTTACACCATCTAAGTGATAGTATGTCTCATAATGGACAGTTACAAGAATAGATTCTTTCCATATTTCTGAGATGTTCTTCCCATAACAGTTATCCTTCCTTAACTTTTGCCTTTTGACTTCCTAGTTGTTTGTCCATGCACCAAGAGGGAAGAAATGTGAAATGGATAACATGCCAAGGAGGGGACCCATGCCCTAACAGATTGCAGGAGAAAAAAAAAAGAAGAGCATCTGTTTCTTTTAAAGTTTGTTCAAAAGCTTCATGCCAAATAACCCTTCTACTTGATTGGCATATGAAAGTAGAGGGTAGCAAAGGTGAGTGGAAGTCTTTATATTTTTCTGAAATATCTGGAATACCTCAGCATTCAAATAGTATGTGCCTTAAATACAATCAAATGAAAAGTTTTTGCTCCTCTGTTGAAATCTTGCTGAATGGTCATTTCTTTGCCTGCTGCCTAACTCTTGCACAGGTGAGAAACAGTAAAATACTAGGGATCTACGTTTTGTTACCAGTTTTCTCCTATTTCAGGTTATAATTCATGCATCCTGTTGCCATGCTAAGGTGTTAGAAGGTAAGACTGGCCATACTGAACTAGTCAAAAGTTTCGGGTGACCTGCATCTGACTGTAACAGAGGCCTAGGAAAAAAGCAGATCTGTTAAGAAGTATGTTGATGGAATATATGTATTATTTGGTGAAAAGTGCACTGAGGCAAAGTACAATGTCTTTTCTGTACCAAG
>NW_010585290.1:0-19564 GCF_000705375.1 Tinamus guttatus
TACTGGCTCAGCTTGCAGCTGTCTGTCCTTCTGTTTGTCTGTCTGCTTCTCTACCTCTGTCTCTCCTGTCTGCTTTATTTCCGCTAAGCAGGTATTTAACAACTTCTTTGATGCCTTTCTTTTGCTGGGTAGGGGGGAAAAGTGTAGGAAGGAAGCTTTTGTTTGTTGAAAGTGTTAAAGCTAACAAACAGGTTTTCACATTATTTTATTAAAAAAAAAAACCATAGGTAATTGTCTTATTTAATCCCTAACATCTCATTTGACTCCATTACAGGTCATTGATTGCAAACCTGTCCAGACTTCTTGTCTCCCAGGCAAAGATGAGGCATTAACACATTACTTCATCTTAAAATTGAAAGGTGGAAAACACAAAAACACAAAAGCATTGCAAGACAGTCTTACACTGTCCACAGTGTTCGATATCATATTAGTAAACACAGTCATCAAGATATTTTCTAAACCCGTTTTTTTTTTTTTGCACAGTCATCAAGATATTTTCTAACCCCATTTTTTTTCACAAAACAGATATCCATATGTCTTCTAGCATGACCTTGCAAAGCAGAAGGAGACACTATTACTTAGTGTCTGCTTAAAGCCATGATGAAGAGATTATGAAACGAAAACACTTAAATGAACCAGATCTAGAATTACTACTTTAGAAACCTACAGCCAGAAATGGAACAGACAAATGCAAAGCAGGTAAGCAAAGCAACTTTCAGGGATCTACATGTTACCAAGCAAGAAATAACACATTACAAGTTACAAAAACACTGCTAACAAAGGTAAACATCCCACCAACAATCAGATTTAACCAATAGACTTTAATAGTCACTGCCATCGTGCAAGGTCATCCAATAAAAGGTACTGTAACTTAGAGGAGTTAGCCTAAACAACAAGTTTTCCCTCAGAGGCAGCAAAGGCTGTTCTCACCCTGAGCATTCAGAGACCTAGGAACTGCCAGAAGTTATGAAAGAATTATGGTAGCTTTATTGTCACCTGAAAACATATGACACACTGCTGGAAACACCTTCGCTCCGGAAATATCAAGCTTAAGGCAAAAGGTTTCCTTGAAGCTATTCCTAGTAATAAAAACATACAGAGTAAACTCTTCTTCTTATTGCCATTGCCACCAAATTCTACAATCCTAAATCAGTTAGAGAGCAAAGCATATGCTATTTGGGGGAACATTGAGGTAAGAAGACATGCTTCAATTTCGCACACCTAAAAGGAGGCTAGACAAAATACAAGGACAAAATATGCATTCAGGATTATGAAGTTATTGAGAATATTAAAGAAAAAACAGGGCAACTCAGTCAAATTTTCAGTGTTTCTTTTCCTTTCTACTAAGGTTAACACCAGAGTGAGTATGAGATAAACCTCAGTTCAAAAACCTCCTCAAAATTCACTGCCTCTTGCAAGAACTGTATCCACTCATACCTCTAGTATTTAAAGCCTTTGTGGCACTGACTATGAGACAAGTAGCTTGGAGCTCCATCAACTGTAAAACACTGTACGCAGTACACAAATTGAAAACATATTCCAATCAAGCCAAAGAGATAAATATAGTACCTTTTCAGAAAGAAAACAAGAAGTTTTGCTGCACTAATAGTGTAAGTAATGGGTTTATCTACATAGGTTGCTATAATGAGCATCACCTTACTAATGAAATCAACCTTACTGTATGCTTAGAAGTTAAAGATTCACTACTCTCATTTTACAACTGAGGAACAAAAGGCACCAAAAATACCAATCATATTTTTTGTATGCTAATATTCTCTGGTTGGGAGGTATTGGGGGAAAAAACTACCACTTTTACAAGCAAAACATACCTCATTCCTACAGTCCTTCTTAAATAGAGTAGGCATGTGATAGAGCAGATTTACTCTAGTGTTGCAAATGCTCGATCAAGACATGAAAAACTTCAGTCTCCTGGGAGACTGCCTGTATTCTCACAAGTATGAAACTGAAGTATTGCAAATGATTTCACTATTAATGATGTTACAAAATAATTAATGGATGACTATGTTGGACAGAGTAATGTGATAACTGAATAACAACCAGCAGCCACCACTAGAGAATCGTCAGCACTGGAGAATTTAGATGGAGAACCAGGAATAGTGACTGTCAGAATTACTACAACTATCCAGAAAGAAACGTTTTAAAAATAATTGTTTTTAATATTTTATGGCAATGCATATTTGTCCTCCACACATTGATTGCAGTGACCAACAAGTGCAGTACAAGAAGCAAAGCCAATTTTAAGATGAGAAAAAAAAAAATCAGTTTGCTATTCAAGCCATAGATCTGCTAACAGATGGAAATTGAACCTTTTAGACTGTTCTTACCACAATGACTACTTGGAAAACTTACTGACTCCAATTATAGCCACAGTTAGCACTTTTTAAGGATGTATATGCATAAAACACTGAGACAGATCTAATACCCAAAAAAATCTTGCTTTCTGCTACATTGGTTTATCACACTCTACAACTGGAGAAGAATTCATCCTCACTGCTTTCCCAGATTTCCTCAGTGTCCTGGGTTCTGGAGAATTAATTTGTCTTGGTGATTTTTAGTGACACCTGCAGTTCTTGAAGAAAAATGCAGTGAGGAGTTGTTCTTTTTTTTGTTTTTTTTTTTTTTTCCTATGTTATAGTCCGAGTGTAATGCCCTCCCTGCCGTTTGTGCACTGCTAAGAGGACCACGGGAATGAGGCACATAATAAGTTTTTACACTGGCTGTTCACTCTGGGGCCATTGGCAGGTAGCACTCTGGGGACTTGGATCAAGTCAGAGCGCTCTTCCTATGGCAGAACTTGCACAAAACTTCCTTGTCTTTTCCTGCAGCAACCCACTTTCAGCTCAGGGTCTACTTCTTTATTTATGCTGCCTAGGCTATAGGCTTTTTTCCAGTCTGTGATATCAGAGATAGAATTTGAGTATTATTCTGCTCGCAGATACATTGTGCAACTCCTAGCACCACTTTGTATCACTCCTTTTCACAGAGTTTCATGTTATTATATTAAGAGAGACATGCTTTAGTGATGATTAAATATTATCTGGAGGACAGATACTGATTCGTGAAGGATTTACGGAATATTCTTAAAGACAAAATACTAGTTGCTTTTAATGATGTTGCTGCTTAGCATACACAATTACTACTTGATTTATTTAAAAAGCTTCTAGGAGACTGTGAGAATACTCATTCCATTTATCCCAAAGCATGGATGACAGCCTGCAGTTGGACTAGAAATTGACAAATTGACTAACATTTCTGATTAAACAAAACAAAACGTCTAGCCAAATTTTAATTGATGCCAAAGCAATCTTTTATTTTTTTTCTCTTTCTTTTTTATGCTCTAGGGAAAATCACATTCTGCAAAGAAAATTGTATCAAAGAATTTAAGATTACTTTGCTACCAAAAGATAACCAATAGAAATGTTACATAGAAATAGAATGCAGTTAGAAAGCATTGAGTGAAAAAAGAAAATCCAAAACCTTTTCCTAGAAAATACTGTGGTGAATACTCATACATTTTTCCCAGTATGAAGATATTCAACTGTATTAACAATCCAATACTCCCAGCTCCTTCTTTTCATGATCATAGACTGATTCTTAAAGCTTATCACTATGAATTTCACTCCGTAGTTTTAAACTGAATATCAATATGTCCCGAAGGCTTTACTGGTTCTTATAATTTCATTATCCAAACTAATCATTATGCAATCACCTACTATTATGCACATTGTTTCCCTCTTGGAGCAATATTTACCTTAGACAATGGTGGGGTAAACATTCTGGATCACTAGGATTCAAAGGCTTGTCCAGTAATGAAAAGATACTATTGATTAGTAATTTAGTAAATGAAAAATATAAAACACTCAAACATGCAATTATTTTCCTTTTTGTTTACAAGACAGACATTATAATTTATCTGGCAAACCAGTCTGGAATCTTTAATTCTTCTAGGATTTAGCTTCCAGGATTGCTTTGTATAGAAGCTGCTTGTGTAATTCATACTGACACCTTACTAAATCCTAGCTAAATACTCTGGATCAAGACCATAGTTGCACTGTTCCATAAACAAGGATTGGCTGGAAAAAAAAAAAGAAAAGAAAAAAAAGAAAAGTCTCTTGTGTCAGATAGTTCACCAGAAATATCAGAACTAGTTACTTGAAAGTCTGCATAACACCCAAGATTACGGTGAAATTAAAAAGTAATCAGTTGTGCGCATTGAAATTGTGCAGTCTTAGATGGGGAACTTACATATAACACAGCTATACCAGAGATGTTATACCCATATTACGCTGTGCTTAAAGGGCAAGAACATTGATGTGTGTCCTGAATAACTAAATATATTCTAAAGATGAATAGTAATGTTGTCATACAAAATATTATCAGTAGGTACTATTATATATCCCTTTCAGTAATTTATTGGGTCTGATAAAAGATAATCCATTTGTTCTGAAATTTGGTTGAACTGTTCTGAAGTTTGGTTGACTTCTTCTCGGGTGCTTAAATTCCTAGACATGTCTGTGAAAGAATCCCTTCATTTTATTACAGTTATCTTCTTCAGAAGCTAGGCACTCCAAAAACTAAATTCTGAATGTACGAAATAGGGATATCTTGTATCTACTGCATGTTCCCTGGCTGGGGGAAAACATAAATTAGAGATCTAGAATGAATAATGCCCTGCAAAGACTTACACTCTCAGGAGGCTGTGGAGGCAAAGACCACATGAGATTAGTAATGTCATAAAAGTGTTCTCTTTGCAAAAATAGTTTCCTAGCAAATAAAAACTATGCTAAGAATTCTTCTGAAAGTGGAGCAGAATTTAATTCTGGAAATAAAAATGGAAAAACTATTAAATAGCAAATTCTCAAGGAGGACAGCGTGTCCTAAAGAGGCCACTGCTTTTTAGTCGCTGTTGAACAGCCAATGCAATCAGATGGGAAGTTATGTCTGCCACATCAAGAACAATCTGTAGTGAAGTGTGAGAGACCATCTGGCCTCCATTAGAAGAAGTCTTCCAATCTTAGGACACAAGAACACAGAGAGAAATTTGCCAGGCAGTTGGACTCGGCATCTAGGAAAAAAAAAAGTCAGATAGTTCACCAGACCTCACTGCAGTGATGTTGAGGAATAAGCAAACCTGCTTAGGCTGATAAGAAAGGAGACAGATAAGGAGTTCAGGAAATAAATAGCCTTGAAGGGAAACATATTCATACCAGTCACTGGGTATTGCCATTTACAGTTGAGGCTCCCTGGCATGAATTTTTCTACCAATGGTGAGACAAAGAATACATCTTCTCACCATTCCTTTCAACTGAACGGTGTAGATCTCTGACTAGAAAACAAGTGAAACTCCTGCTGCCAAGAATCAAAAGAAGGGACACAGGGCATAAAAGAGGAGATTTCATCAAGTAAAATCAGAGACAATGTGTATAGTGCTGACAGTATCCAATGGGTTTTTCACAAGCTAAAGTTGCAAGGAGCAAGCGCCTCGAGAACATTCAGGAAGCAATGGTGAACGGGCCAACACAGGTTCTGCCTTACTAAGTGCTCTGTGGGCACTGCTGTACCTGGCATGGGTTGATGTTGCAGAAGAGAAGCACAGTGTGAACTTTCAACATTTGCCTACAGACTTCATAGAGTAAATCATCAGGGCGTGTGACATCCTTAGCACTCATATGAACAGCTCACCAATCTGATAGCTTTTGTGTTCTCTCAAAGGTCAAAAGAAAATTTGTCTGGAGCAGAATGCTCATGAGAACATGAAGAGACACAAGGCTCCATAGCTCATTTGAGAAAATATCTTCAAGACCTAGTTCCCCTTTTTACCGTATTTGAGTGTAGAACAACTGCAAAAGGGAAAACATGGCCCTAAAAGAGAAAATGGAGGGATGCCACAGGTAGGCTGGGTAATGGAATATGACCTTCAAACGAATGCTCTGCACAATTTAAATAAACTTTGGACCAAATCTTCAATACAGAAAAAGCAAAAGGCCAACATATTAGTTACAAAGTATCTGCAAAGCACTGCATTTCAACAAGAGATCTGTCTTGTATGCCACGCACTTAGCAGGAGTGGAAGGAAGAAGTACAGTTCTACCATCAGTGCAAGGACAAATTTTTCACATCTTGAACGTCTGGCCTACAGTAAACCTGTTGTTACAGTGAGCATGTGGACTTATTCTAAGATGGAATGCATGGTTCAGGAGCAGATATCAGTAAAGACACGAAGGTATATTTAGCATCTGTCTTTTTCCCCCAGGCAATAGTAATCTTTGAGGTAAAGTGTAATGTCTCTAAAAAAGCTGAACAGTAAATGGAAACAACAAATATAGGAGGAAATCTTTGGGCCTGTTTCTCCAAAGAAAGATTTAGGGAAGATGCCTGATTTAGAGGGGAGAGGGGAGAAAAACGGGAATTTTCTATATCTAAGCGATAGCTGGATAAGCAGGAAATAGAGAAGAGGCAGCAGCAGACTCCTCTTTCCATAAGACAAACTGCAAGCCTACAGTGGGAAAATTTCTTTCGTCTTGCTGTTCCCTGGTATCGGCATGGATTTCACTACATCAGTCAAACTGGATAACCAAGTACTACATCCAAAATACCACTTTGTCAAAGGAGTGATGACATGCATTAATTTTTGTTTGTAAATAATACCACTTTTGAAGCATCAGTATACATTAGGAATTCAGTACTTACAATAAATAATGATAATTTTTTTATGTCTGTGCTTGCAAATAAAAAAATAAATAAATAAAAATAAAAACCCAAGATACTCTGTATTTCTCTGTATTTTTAAGAGTGTCCAGGCACACATCCTACGTACTTCTCCTAGTAAACAAAGTCAAAATAAAATCTTCCATTGACTTCAATAATGCAACATAAAATCCTAAATGTAAAGCTGGACAGGACACTGTTATATTTTCACAGAGATATTTAGTCATAGGTCTCTTGCTTAAGGATGTTATTTTTGCAAGTGTGAACATAATAAAGGGTTAAGCTGAGAGATTTTAAATTACACAATTTTTAGAAGGTCTTCAAACTTTTATCCCTATGCATATCAAATAAACAGTGAATTACTTAAAGAGCTGCAGCTGGTACAGAGTGTGTTTGAATAGTCATAAATTTCTGTAACTTTGTCATCAGCATGCTTTGGCTTAAGAAATCAAAGTATAGCATTCTTCATAAAAGTGCTTTCTACCTCATGTGAAAAAATATTAACATATCAAAGTAGGAAATTAAAGAGGCTGGGATTTGGAAAAAAATTGTAAACTATATCTGATCTGACCAAAAAAGTAGTGTCTACATGAACTTAAGAGTTGGATAAACACTAATTGGCTTAATTATTAAAATCAAGACTGACAGCATATTGATAGAAGAGGAGACAGCATTACTGGTGATAAAAAATAGCCAAAATGGTCAAATCCAAAACTCACTTACTATTATTTGTAGAAAAATCTCATCACACTGAGCAATAGGAAATACAATTCATTAACTACAATGACATCATCTCTGACTCTGGAATTTCCTGAACTGCAAACTGCTGAGAATATTCTGAGGAAGTAACATTACATGGTTGCCCTGTCTAATGTGTTTTGTTTGTTTGTTCATTTGTTTTCCACAGCATTTTATTTTAGGCCGTGCTGGAGATGGCAAACTGGGCTAGAGTGACCTTTGGTCTAACACAGTATAATCATTCCATCATTCTTAAAATGGATGATGGATGGATAAGATCCATAAAGGCAATGTATTGCCTGAGGGGGAAAAGATGATCTCTTTGCTAATATTATTCTGGTCTTGGAGTCATTGCTGATGATTCTTTGATAACAACTTTTTACTATACAACAGGATTTCAAAAAGGCAGACAAAATAAATGATTAGGAAAGAGACAGAAAATAATTATGAGACAATCCTACCATATTCACACATCTACAAAGTATGGTTCTGGTATCCCATCTCAGGAAAAAGAAAGAAAGGAAGAAAGGAAGAAAGGAAGAAAGGAATTACAACAAAGAACAGAGGTATGGAACAACCTCTGCATACAAGAAACAAAGCATCCAAAGTTGCTTCACCTCAAAAAACCCAGAAGATTGAAAGCAGATGACTAATGTCAATTCAATCATTATGGCTGAAGAAGCTAAGCAGGGAATGTTTATCCCTTATTTGTTACTTTGCAAGAACTAAGGCTCAGCAAATGGAATTCTCGCACAGCAAGTGAGAAGTGATATTAAGCTGAGTTGACCCTTGGTCTCATTTCATTTGGCTAATCCTGTATTCTAAATCACATGAAGGAAATGAGGTCAAGAATTCAAAGACTGACACGGATAACAACAATAATAATAATACAGTAAATGTTCACAATTATTATAATTATTTATGTCCTTTTTTAGAAAGGTGTATTAAACGGACACTGCAAAGCTTAAACTAGCTTAACAATTAGAGATGAGGAAAAGACCAACGCCAGGCTAGAGCAGCTCCTGTAAAATTTTTACACCATCCTTTGAAAGTACAAGTATAACATATCAACAATTTTAGAGACAGAATACAAGACCAGATGGAATTCTTATGTTTAAAAGAACATAAAGTGCAAGTTTCAGATACCAAAAATTTCAGCCACATAATATTCCGGGCAACATATTTCTAAGGACTTATACATTGTCCTGTATTGCCAGTGATTCTCAAGTCTACTTCCCTTGAATATTGATTTGAAAATGTAATACTTGTCATGTCCTATTGCCCAAATATAACCATGTTCTGTTTTTTTTTTTTTTTTTTTAAATTCCAAAAAGATTTAGGCACACTGTGTAAACAGGTTTAATAAGCTGAACTCAATCGTGACTTCTCCAGTTACATATTTTGGCAGAAAATGCCTTTCTGAGTTTCTATTTCAGTAAGAGTCACTTAATACAATGAAAGTTGAATATGCTTTGATCCACAATAACGAAGTTAAAATGTATGGAGAGACAGTAATGCTGGGAAAATGCTCTCTTGGCAAATAAACATTGGAGCAAATTAATCCCATTAATTTCCCTCTTTAATGAGCTCAGATCTTACCATCATTAATAATACTGAAATATTTATCAAAATTTATATAAAGATAATCAGGAAAGATCCTTGAACATGCCAGAAGGATCGGAAGTTATTGGAACTTTTATCACATGAGCAAGATCAAAACCAAAGTAGCTATATTCTTTTTTTTTTTTAATTTTATGTTAAGCACCTCATGCTCCAGGCATCTGACTATTGTCTTGACTTAAAGCACTTGGCTATAACCCAAAGGCAGGTTCAGATAAGGTTCTGAGATTTCACACAAAAGCACATGCACACATTTTTTTGATCTATCCTCCTTACATTAGGAATAGGAGTCAACAGGACTTAATGGCAGTCAGCGTCTCAAAACGAGTCCAGGAGTTTGCAAGATTGGATCCTTTATCCTTATTTGCTCCCTTGTGCTTGCTTCATTCCCTCTTTGCCAGCTCTACTTCTATCATTCCTTTGCAACAAAAAGCATGGTGAAAAAGAAATCACAGTTAGCTTTACTTTCAAACTAAGCTTCTGAAAACACCCATCCACTTATGTTGTACTGAAAGAATTCTGAAGATGCTCAAGCACAAAGGATTAATTTAAAACTGCACAATACTTACATGACAAGTACATGTTCTAGCTATTGTTATCTTTCCTTGAAGTGCTATCTAGTCTATATCCCCAAGTGACTAAATGTTATCTTCACACTCTGTCTTATCCATTTTAGAAACTAAGATCATTCTTAAAAATAAGACACTATTAATTCTAAAATTTTCACTAAAATTTGCAAGACTGGAAAGTTCTTCAGTAAATGCAGTTTTCAGGGTGGAAAATTATCCAGTCTGAATCTGAACTGTGAAAACAGCGTTACAATGTGATTTTTCACTCCTGAGTTGTTAACCAGAAAATTCATAATTTAAAGGAGTGGGGTAGAAAAAAAGAAGAAAAAGCCTTCCTTCATTTGACAGACATATCGGTTGTCTGATCTTTACACTACAGCAGTGTTTTCTACTTTCAAGTACATTTTAAGAGCTAGAATTCTAAAGTCTTGTTTAAAAGACTTACAAGATGGGTATTAATGATGGTTATTACACATTTTTGGGACTAGAGATGCATTTGATGCGGTTAGTAAAAGCTGAGTGGTGTAACTGTTCTTTTTAATCAATAAACTAGGGTGCTTATTGTATGTAATGCATTTTAACACACTCCATAATTCATTTTTTTCCAATCACTGATAATAATCCTAAAAATGCTGAGAACTCTCTTTTCGTATTTCATATTGTTGCACTTATTACTGATTTAAAAACATGCAGCTGGTCCACCTTAATACAAATCTATCTCGTCATTAACACCAAGTAAAAAATTACTGATGTTACATATTTTTCACCAATTATACAGCATTTTAATCTAATCAATTTCCAAAAAGCTTAGACTATTGCCACACTCAGAAGAGCTTGACCTCCATGGAGTTACATAGAGGCTTATACTCTTCAAACTATTTTTTTCTTAAACAATTATTTCTTCATAACAACAAAAAAAACCCAAATATTTTGGGAAGCTGAAGTATCAATATCCACAGAACAAAAAATGGATATTATAACTAATAGCTCAAAAAGCATCTGATTCTTCATTTGATGGCTAATTGTATATAATTAAAACTCACAAATATATCAAAACAATGTGAAGTGCTGTGAATCAGCAGTTCAGTAGCTTTATCAAGTGGCTCTTGCACAGTCAATGCTTACAATAAATTACACTAGTTGCATAAATGAAGCCCAGATCGCTAAAATCTCTCCCTTGCTCCCTTCCCAGTGGACTTTGTAAGTGTCGACTTAAGTGTTGACATTTAGGAAGTGTTGTAGTGTTGTTAATTTATTATTCCAATAGTTTTATTGCACAACTCTTACTCACATATTAGGACATAAAAACAAATGTTGCTGTTTCTACAAATAACAATAGCACTGTTCTACATATTTCAGTGGTTTTCTAGAATGATTTTCTAAATGATTTACAGTTTGTGTCGAGGAGAGTTTTACCTAGGCAAGGACTGTCACATTAGGTACTAGCTGGGAGTATGGTAAAAGCGGAGTACTGTGACTAATATTGCTAATGCCTCTTTACACAAGATTACAGAGTCACATTCTCAAATCCTGAAGGGAATTTGGCTTAGTAGCTCACCCTCTTTGATTCTTTTAAAGAACAGAATGTAAGGTTATTTATTTGGAAGGAAAATAGTCTGAGACACTTTTGATGGTATAAAAATCACATAATATTTGGGTCCAGGTATAAAAAATAAATCAGGAGGTAATAGAAAAACTGAAGAGTACTGTGATTAACGGACTTAATGAGATTACACAGTTGCATTCTTCAGTCCTCAAAAGTAATGTGATCAGCAACAAACAATGCATCAAATGTTTCTCAGAAAATTACCTTATGTATTTCTTTGAGGAGCAAATTACTTAGAATAATGATGCTATAAACAATTAATAAAAGAATGATAAAACTGTAGAATCTGATTATTTATTAAATCTAGCCAAGAAAATATTACTAGTAATGAGTTTGCTTTAGAACCCAATTAAACAAACAAATTAAAACAGTTTAATAGAATGATTGAATCATTATTTTGGGGGGTAAAAAATGTTACTAAAGTTCCTACTTCCTCCATACACAAGTTCGTATTCTCAAACAGTAAGGAAGAATGTAGAATTTAATGCTTACTTTTTGAAGATATTTCAATGTAGAAAAGGTTTTATGTACTGAAGAGAACAGAAACTGGCATTTTAGCCAGACAATCTAATAATTAACATTAATTTAGATCTGATAGGCAGATAACTTATTATTCTTAAAGTAATTGGTCTTGACATAAGCTGTTACCAGTAATTTTTGTAGCAATGTTTCCCAGTAGAAAGATGCTAAAATACAAACAAAAGGCAGTTTCTGTAACAGCTACTTGGCTCTTCTATGAGTTAATAGCTTTTTGGGGGTATATTCTGGCTGCATCACTTATAAACCTATAACTCATTTTTAATTTAGGACATTTTTTTCTTATTTCACATCAGTTCGATTTGTTAGCTTGTTAAAATATAAAAACAGGATCCTCTGTACCAAATCAATCTACTGATCATGCCTGAATAGTACCACATCCTTCCAGATGTAGCTGAAAACTTATGTCTCAGAGAAAGACACTAAAGAAATATGCATCTTAAAATGGTGCAATTTATCTTATTGATATACAGTACCTATTTGCAAGAATGTCTGCTAAATATTTCAATAGCAACACTGCATTTTATTGTGAAAACAACAGGGGCCATCCCAGTTAGCACATTTAGTTCAATAAAATCAAATCGAGAATTAATAATTCTGTGCTAACTAACTTTGCATGGTGCCAAAAGGGGATAATGAGGAAAGCCAAAAACTCCCTAAAAATTAAGAACAAAGGCATTCCATGATTTTACTAAGGTGAAGACAAATGGAATAGAAATGCTTGCAAAAGCTTTTTGTAAAGCAGTCACATCAGTTCCCTTGTCACAGTGCCATTAATGTGCATGAAAATAGATCAAGAGATTAGTTTGGTTTAATTGCCTTCTGCGTCATGAAATGTCCCCAGCACAACTACCTTTTACAGAAACGTGTGTGATAAGAAAGAGATTTAAGGAGAAACAGAACTATGTACTGACTGACTTAGACTTCTTTAGGGAGATGTACTGACTGCTTTAGGAAGACAAATTAAATGAAATTAAGTGAATGCAACATGAATGTAAATAATAACAATGTATGTCCTGATACAGTTCCAGCTGACTTACTGTAATTCTTCCTCTCTTTCAAAAATCTAATTCTCAGCGATTTAATGTCATATATAAGAAAATAAATTACCTCTGTTTATTTTGAACTAAGTACTAAGCAAGAATTGTAAGTCATACATTTTTGATTTTTAATATGTCTGAATAAGAGACATTTGTATAAATAATTTATTTTTATAAGACTTGATACTAGCATTATTCATAGTGTAACTGACCAAGCTGCTCTACGACTATAGTATGTGTCTCTAAGACATCTTCCCCTTAAAATATAATGCCTTTATTCCCCTCAAAATATAAAATGCCTTTTAAACTTATTTAGTAATCCTTCTAACAAGTTATATAAACTGCGTAATTTCCAAAAATGATAGTAAGTTAATTGACTTGCAACATATAGCCTCATATGATATCAAGTATTTAGACAGCAAATCTCTACTCTTTAGCTTTTTCCAGTGAATATATGTTTTCTTTGGTCCTCATATTAGAGGAAATCACAAGGCTCTTTTATTCTAGAAAGGTTGATGTGTTAATTAAGTCTCTAACTTGGCAGAGCATTCTACAATTATACATTATAAGGATTGACTTTACAGCTATACTTTTGCTTCATTGTATTTTAATTAATTTTTACATATATTTAAGGCTTATATGCATCCTGTTCTATTCAAATCCATTCTCAGCATGTGCTTATGCAAGTTATCAAAATTGATATTAAAAATTAATTCTTAATACTCCCCAGGTATTTGTTTGAGGCAGTTAAGTATGGGTTAATGTCCAGCGGAGAGAAATAAAGGGACTGCATACTTCCCACTAGCATAATCAACAACACAATGAAAAAAAAAAAAAAACCCTCCACAAATCAAAATCGATCTCTCCAATGTATTTTTCTTCCTTCCTTCCTTCTATTACATATTGGATTTATCTTTCTTATGGTTCTAGTCAGTCACTACAAAAAATGTGACATTTTGTCTGTGCAATTCCCTAGGCAATTCAGTAATATTCTGTTCATTACCTTGTTCTTACACAGAACCTAATGCATTGAATTCAGTGAAGCCATTCATAAAGTGATACATTCACCATGAAAGAAAAGGTCTAATATTCTAATCATTGCATAAAATGTACGATAATATCATATCACTTATACATAACATCTATTAGATTGCAAGTTCTAATTGATTGCATTACTTATCTGCACAATCAATTATCCACACATAACATTATTGCTCTTCAATGGCCTGTGTGAAATATTTGATAATTTTATTTCCTGTATTTCATTAAAGGTTTCTGTTGGAAGGGAACACTTTATCATTACTATACTCTTCATGTACATCTCAGCAGACAGCCCAGCCATTAAGTGGGAACGTAAAATTAGCTTTTTGCAGGTCATCACGAATTGACATTATCAAAGGAGATTTGGCTGTTCTTCCTGTGTTATTTGTGCTGCTCTTTCAGTTCTGCAGAGCTAATGGTCAAATACCATTTGAAAATAGGAAAATAAATAAGAAATTCTATGTTTATAACAGAGCTCTTCTAATATCAATTCTATACTTCAGCAAAACACTAAGAAAAGAACTGCATTGGAACCCTAAATAATAAACCCCAAATAATAAACCATTAGATGATAATGACTCATCGTAGACAAACATAAAGTTTATAAATGTTTCAAACTCCTATATTTGTTTATAGAGCAGTATATTTACAAATACAATGTAGTTTCACATGTTCATAACTGTTTAATATTTGATTTATTATAATATTTACCACATAAATATGTTCATTTTCCTATGAAAATGTTAGAAGTTTCCCTTTTCAAGGCAAAATATTGACAAAGAAAATAGATCTTGATGTATTTCAAGAACATTGCTAAGAGTCATCATATGGGAATGTATTCCTCCATAACAGAGTATCAAAGCCATGGGTTCTTAGTCAACAGGAACTCTAAAATGCCTAACAGTCCAAATAAGAGTAACCCTCTTCTTTATCACTCTTATTATAGTTCTACATTACACAAAATTCAAGAGAATGAGGTAAGTGGAAGTAGAAGCAGAAGAGTCAGATTCATGTGGTGCTACTGACCTGTTCAAGAGAACAGCGAGCTAAGATCAAAGTGCCTTCACTCTCTCTACATCACAGGCTCGCTCTTAACATAGCATAAAAAAGAAAGAGTATCACTTTGATCATCCGTAATCATCATTCATGATACGGCTTGTCTTCAACCAGATAGACTGTGGTCTGTCACTAACATATGCTTCCCTTTCAGAGAACCTGAAAAACAGTTCCCACAGGATATCTTAGTAATTCCTGATGTTTTTCATTTCTTTATTTATCCATAGAGCAGATGTAGCACACACAGAAGTTCTGGAAACATCTGTATTTCTCAGGTGCTCAATTTTCAAAAAATAATGCCTAGAGCAAAAAGATCAATTCAACCTTCATTGGCCATTCAAACTTTAGTGGTAAATATGGTCAGCAAAATTACTGGTTAACATTTTCTGCAATTAGTCAATCTTAGATGTAATCTTCTAGTTATGTTTTAGGGGGCATGGGCTCATACAATTGACTAATTAAACACACAGCTGTAAGCTGCCACCAGATAAAATTTATTCACTAGTAACATGAACTGAAATCAAACTGTTGGACAATAAGTAAAAGGCTCCAGAACTCATTACTAGCTGCTGAACAACATCTTCCTAGGAACAAATACACTTATGAACAAAAATAAATTTATGATGTGTAAGTATCTTGTATGAATACCATAGCATAACATGTTTAGTATCTACAGAGTATGTTTTATGATGTATTAAGTGGTAGCATTTAAAAGGTACCATCTCCTATCCTAAAATCCATTTGATAACCATCTAACTAAGGCGAAGGGAAATAAAAGCATTGTTATCTGCACAGTCCTCTAACTGCAACTAACATACAAGTGAGCTGGCTGTATATCAAATAGTCTTCAAAAGTAAAATCAGAACAGTAAAAACACCAGCACATTAATTCCCATCTGTTCTGCCAGTCGCTTCCAGAGATGACCCTACGGGAAAAGCTAAAGCTGTTTCTCTAACTGTTTTTTTCTGATTTCTGCTCCCGCATTGCCTTGGATTTACATGGGGCATGCATGGATGGGAAGTATCACAATCCCTTAATTCCCCCAAAAAACATTATGAAAGATATTCATGAGCTTTCTCCAAACTGTGTCAGAAAAAAGAATCTGAATCACAGGATTTATTTTTTACACACACAGATAGATAAATTTCTAGATTTCCAGAGCAGGAACAGTTTTACATGATGAGTGAAATACCATTTCAATATTTGTAATATCTATCTTCACAATACAAAATATTTTTATTACAGACTGGCACTTTTAACGGGTATTTTTGAAAAACAAATATTTTGAAATTTCTAAGTTCATTCTCTCACAAAAAAAAAAAAAAGCCTTTCTGTTGCTGCTTTCCTGTAAATCATACACTGGCCTTTTGAAATTTTAAACCTAAAAATAAAGTAGGGATGTTTTATATGCTTGTGGATACCAGTGTCTAAATATACAATTTCACCACGATAGATAGATTTTAATGCCAGAGTTCAACAGCAGACTAAAACTAGTCTACTCTGTGTTAAGTTAATGCACCCAGGAAAGAGCTACCGTAGCAAAATAGAACTACAAAATCTTGGTAAGTCATGCCTATACTCCGTTTTAAAGTTACATTAAAAACACATGGAGCACAGCTGGTGCCAGTAATTGAAGCATGTATTATCCTCGCATTGTATGTAGCATTTGGCTATTTCCTGTTATGTTATGTAAAACAAACGTCTGAATCCATAAATACCAATGTGAGCAACATCCCTTCTTTTCAACCCATGTCAACCATTCGCATTGAAGTAGATTGAAACGTGTGCTAACACATATTGCCACTAGAGGATAGTGTTGTCATATTACTGCACACCCACACTCAATACATGAAATCAATATAAAATTCAAGATACTTATTTTAGACATATAGATGTTTTAGATATATTTTATAGATACATAGATATTTTAGACAAAGTTTGAGGTAACTTAGCCATCTGTTTCAACAAATGATCCACACAGGGACAGAGACTGAAATTCTTCTCCTAAACAATGCCACTATGACCATAAAGGTTCACTGATATTCTATAGTGTTTATAATAATATGGATAAGTGTTAAAAGGCTGAATATGGCAAAGTTTCATGAGTATTTTCAAAATAGTCTTTTTTTTATTTTTTAGTATTTCTTCTCTGATTACATTTTCCTATACATCAATATTTTTTTAAATTCACAGCAGAGATGAGCAGTGTTTCTTTCTTCACTTTAATACTATTTTTAAGAGAAGTTATAACCATATTATTTTTAACTTCTTCATATAAAAATCCATGCATTTCTTCTATAGCTGATACAATAATCAGAGGGAAAAAAATCTTTCATTTTGAATTTAATAATTAATTACAGAGATATCACTCCAAAAGAAGGAATAGGTCCTTTTGACAGATGTCACATATAATAACGATAGGCTCACAGAGATCTATTTCCCCAGAATTTTTTTTGTACGTTGATGAAATATGTGTGGAATTCTATAGTATTTTTCTTTGAATATTTTAGAATGTTCCTTCATTGCAGCATTAAAATAATTACATTTGCTTCAATAAGAGTGAGGATTATTAAACTTGGAATTCTTAACTTAAAATTGACTGACAGTTTAACAATGACTAGGAACCAGATCAGGCCAAGCTCAGGTAAACCTCCATATGGAAATTACAGGCAATAAGAAACTCAGTCTTCTAAGCATGCTGCTTACACCTTCACTTAGGTGAATCAAAGATAAATCAGCTGCAGAGTACTCATAAAACCAAATTTTTCAAATTATTTTTTCTTTTGCTTCACTTTTCAAGCTCTCTGCTTTTCTGATATTGCTATGAAAGATGTACTCCAATCACCAGGAACTACAGAGGACCTGGATGTTTAATGTCAGACCTGCAATTGACTTTCCTGATCTACACATTTTTGTACAGTATAACAAATAAAATGAGAACATTTTGTATCCCACCTCATGCTTCATCTCATCTGTAATACAAAGTGTATATCCGAGGCTAAATTTGACTTCAGGATTTACTTACACAACTATGACAATCAGGGCTGTGAAAAACACTCCTCTGAATGAGACAGCTGTATTGGTAAAGCCACCAGAATAGCTGTAATCATCTGGGGAAAAATGGGATGCAGTTTATCACACTCATAAAACTAAATTAAGCCATGATTGCAGATCAATCAGTTAATAAATAAATAAATAAATAAAACCTCCCAAACTGGCTTAAGATACATCTGCATTTGTTTATCTGTACAAACTCTTCAGAGCTTCTTACAGAGGGTGGATGCTAGGAGAAGAGAAAGGTTTTGATCCTGCTCCTGGTTTTGTGGGTCACAGGCTGAACAGTCAGAGCAGTGGGGAGAAGAGGCTGCAGCACAGAGCTGCTGGAGCCCTTGCTGCCAATTATTTATGTGACATCGGTTGCCATAGCTATAGCTCCTCAGTCCCTGCGCGCTGCCGTAACCCAATCCCAAAGCCACGTGGGCATGAAAACTGCTCTGATCTATATCGGAGAGAAACAGGCCGTTGGGTGTTGGGTGGCCAGGGGCATCACTCAAGATTAAAAAAAAAAAAAAAAAACACATGTGAAAACGATTTTTTATTCTGCCCATCTTTTTGATCAAGGAATACACACGCATGCCATTTTCCTCCAAGCATGTAATTATTTTTCTAGTGTCTACAAGTCAACCATTCTAAGGAAAAAAAAAAAAAGATCAGTATTTCAGAAGATCAAGATTTTTAGAGACAATAAAGTCCTGACAGCTAATACCATCTTCTTTGGGCTACAGTATTTAATTCTAATAATTTTTTCAATCATATTTTTAGCATTTTAAAAACAAAACATTTCTCTCCAAATGATAAAGTTATCAATTATGGATTTGAATGACTTAAATTTTAATGCAGTAATTCGTTATTGTTCCATTTGGAACTGTTAATTAACAATCCTACAACACTCTCCAAAACAAATAACTGAAGACATTTGTGGCCATTCTGGTACTATCTGGCATTGACTTTTCCATTGATTTCAATGGAACTGCACCAGTTTATACTGGCATTCAGTTCCCTAAGTCTAAAACATTATCTTACTTATTTCACATCAGTAAGAGATTTGTATTAAGTACTAGGTGGTGTTAGTTGTAATAAGTTATGAGACAAGTTACTCCTTGTTCATAAGATTCCTTCTTCAGCAAAAAAGTACACTGACTCAGTGATAAGATGTATTAATGTAGTCTGGAACCTTATGCAAAAACTAACCAATTTTACAATCACAAATCAATTTTAATGTCACATCATATGCTTAAATTCATTTTATCCCTTCAAAGAGAGGAAAAAAGAAAGGTAACTTGCTGCAGCTACCAGGTAGGAGCTATAGCTGCAAAGCTAAATAATGCTGAGATAGCTCATGCTGGAAGAATTAATAGCAACATAAAAGCTAGAACACAAGCTGTGAATACATTATTAATGATGTTTTCTTCTCGGATCAGCAGATGGACACTGAATGGCTCAAGGGACTTGTAACAGGATACCCAGCTTTTCATCTCAAAGTAAGTAGTGCAGATCTGCCTTTTGCTGATAGTACCTGAGAGTTCCCATTTGACCCGTATCCGATAGCCAGTGTGTGAGAACTGATG
>NW_010585290.1:29311-40389 GCF_000705375.1 Tinamus guttatus
GGTCTCTTGATCTGGGGTCGCCTTGCGTGTCTCGGGGCGGAGGAGCGTGTTCGGAGGGTCCCGGCGCGCGGCCCCCCACCACGGCCTGGCAGGTCCCAGCCGCGCCGCGGGAGGCACCAGCCCCGTGCTCGGCCCGCGGCGCCGCCAGCCGCGGAAGGTGGTCACTTGGTGTCACTTGGCCTCAGTTTCCCCATGCGTCCCCGGGGCGAGTTATCCGGCAGCCGCGAAAGGGCCTCGTGCATGCGACTTTATACTGGATTTGGAACTTTTCTGCTAAAGTCAGCCGGATTGCGCTTTTTGGTGTGATTTAGCTGTCACAGAAATGAGTGCACATTCAAAGCAGAGCTGTGTTAGTCTCCTTGGTCTAGCTGCCGTCTCTCAACACTTTTTCCACTTTCCTCAAAATACCAGGAATATCTCAAAAATCTGCTGGAGTGAAGAATGTACTTTAGGGACAGTGCTGGGAGAGGTCCTTTGGGGTGCAGAGCTATATCGCATACTAGCGATTAGACCCATTGTAGTTACTTGGAAGAAACACCTACAGCAGACAAGATAATGAAGTGTAAAATGTGTCCTGCTCTCTGATGCTTGTTTGAAAGCTAAACTAAATATAACTGCTCCTGAGGCTAAAAAACAGTGACAGCAAGGTTCAATTTTTAGGCATGATTGAAATCACTTGCGTTCTTTGCCCCTGCTTGTTTACCTACATAAAAGCCTCTCTTTAAGCACGTTATAGGTGAATTCTGAGAAAATACAATTTTGTGTCATAATTTTTAATGTTCTTAGCAAGTATATAACTGATTTCTTGCTGTGAAAGCCTATCTAAATCTTTTTTACAAAGTAACCAAAACTGCAAATCTTATTTTTTAGGAACCTGTAAAATCAGGCAAGAGTGGAAAAAGTGGCAAAGATGGACAAGATAACCAGGAACATGAGGTAAATATGACTAAAATATGTATTTTCTCTAAGTAAATGAATTATGACTTTTGAAGAATGTGTTAAGTTTGCCTAGATTGTTACAATCATGACACAATAAATGGCTCCAAGGAAAGTGGTTATAAAACTTCTGATGAAGTATTTAAGAAGTGCTTTAAGGCTTTGTGGAAAATGCTTTTGGGGAAGTTTAATTTTATTTAAAGTAACTTCGATCAAAGGAAATAAGCAAAATGTTTCTCAGTTTTTTTTTTTTTTTTTTTAGACTTATCATGAAATTTTAGGTTTGTCTTTTAGTTACTTATCACTGTGTTTATCATTCGCTATAGTTCATGGAACTCTATTCTCGTAAAATGTCAATGCTAGCCTGTCAGTTAAGTATCAGCAGCCTGTTCCATATTGTCGGGAGACCTGAGGCATAATTGACTGGAATTTCAGTTTCTATGCAATTTTAAGGCTTGTCATTATCAGTATCTTAGCTGTGCATTTGTTGTTTTTCTTACGCTGCTGAGTTACAGGTTGCTGAGACCAAAACCGCTTTGTTCTGTCTTTTTGGTAGTTTAACTATAAGAACTTCACACTCTATTCTCATTTGTGGAGAGCTTTAAATGTTAACTGAAAATATATATATATATATATATATATAGTGAAGAAATTGTGAAGAAATTGTGAATTATATGTATATATACATGGTTTTCTTCACAATTTCTTTACATATTTGCAGTTTTAGTTTTATTTTCATTCTTTGTAAAATGTGTAAGAGTGTGCCTCAGTGTGCAATGTTGCACATTGTTCCTGCATTTTTTTTGTCTTTCAGTTGTTCTTCCAGTTAGAAATCTGGAAGCAGAGTATAGTTTCTTTGAATCATCAGCCATACTTGGTCTTTTATGAGTAGGTACAGAATGGGCAAAAGACTGGGGTACTGACAAGCATATGACCTGCACATATAGGTTGCTCGCAGTTCCCAGTGGGCATTATGTAGCCTCTAGACAATTCTAAAAACCTCAGTGCCTGACTCATTGACTTAATTAATAGAATAATTGCATACAAATAGTAGTATAGCCTTTGCATTCTAATGTGGATAGCTGTAACCAAGATATATGTTAGCTGGTGCTTGTACAGGCAGAAAACAAGCTGTTTGTCAACATATTGAAGAATAGTAAATATAGAAATAATCTGGCATGTATTAGGAATCTATATTTAGTATTCTCTCAAAAAGAAGAGGGAGTTTGTGTGCCTGTGAATTTTCTTTAAAAGAGAAGAACATTCCTGTCTATCTGTGTTTTAATACCTGTATTTTAGTGTGGCTTTTTAAAAAGCCTACAATCTACAAATAGACTTGGAAATATACTGGTTCATATTCTTCCTCAAATCAATATAGTGTGCATGAAAAATGGCAGATTGCAAGGACTAGAAACTGTCTGCTATTCAAAGAACAAGCAGCAATGTCCCATAGATACTTTATTTATAGACATTTTTATAGCATTTGACTAAATTTGTGATGCATTGGACTGACTTAGATGAAAAAATACAACAAATCTTACTGATTTATGGAAATAAATGATTTTTCCTGCTTTGCAGTCAGGTAATGAGATTTAGGTTGAGTGAAACTACTTCATAAAGCTACATAGACAGATAGTGTGAAAAATGACTAAAAGTCAGATTTCTGGTGTGTCAGGTAAAGATGCCCATGCTGAAAGTGAACTCAGAATGACTTAAGCTGATGTTTATGTTAGTTTGTAAATATCAATGATGCCTCTAAGTAATAAGTAAATACAGCTCATGAAAAAGCATTTAATTCAGTAAATGAGACTGTGATATTATGTGTCTTAAAAGCTTGCATGGGTGAGGCATTGTGTGAAACTGTTCTCAAATTTTTAATGATATCACTGACTTTTTATTCTGTTTTCTGTAGTTTTCCACCTTTTCCCCATCTTATTTAACCTCCTCTAAGTGGAAGAGCTTCCAGTCTTTTGATTGTCTTTCCCGTTTTCCCTGTTCCATGTGCTTTTTTTGGTGCAGTTCTTTGAGTTTTATTTGTACTGTAGTTAACTTTTTTTTTTTTTTTTAAATTCAATTTTATATTGTTCACTTCTTGAATACTTTAGAAATGAGCTAATCCAGTTAAGGAATTTACAACTTTGAGGTATGGATTTCACTTGTATGTGAACAAGGATAAAATGCTTTAAATTTAATACTGTGTGTTCTCTGGGTTTTAGGAACTTTTGTTGAAATTATATGTGTGTGTGTATATATATATATATATATTCTTAGACTGAGGTATATAGGGGTGCTGAATGTTATCTTCTTGAACTGATTTTTTATTTTAAAGCAAATTTGTGGTGTAGTATGCCTGGGCAATAATTAATGCAAAGGATGCAGAATCGAACTCTCATAAACAGTTGTAAATTTTTTTTTTTCTGCATATGTCCTGAGCCTCTTTAGTTTGTTTCTATGTATGCCTGCATAAGATATTGTTAATGTACTTATGATGTATTTTTGTGTATCCCTTGCCCTCCAAGAGATGCAGTGTGGATGGTGCTAGCTATTCTTCTAAATATTTATTTCAATTTGTTGTCTCATGTGTTGTTCTTAACTACTGCTAGTGAAAGTTTGGGATTATATTGAAGTCTTTGGTGGTGGTATAAATAGAATGTCTTCTGTATTTCTGTCCTCTTGCCATTCTAGAGTGTCTTCTGTGTGAGTAAGACAGGTGAGGGCTCTGTACAGAACAGTTTTATTCGTAATACAGTCTTGACTCACTCCCTAACTGCAGTCTGTTCTGTACGCTGGACGAGGCAGGAAGTATTATTCTCCAATGTGTAATTTTGTCAAAATAAGGTTACGCCACTTAACTTTTCAGTTCTTGCCTTCGCAACTGCAACTTTATCTTCAAATGACCATTTTTTTTTTAAATTGGAGTTTATATCATCAAAACTGTCTTTTTCCCACTTGAGCTAATGGTGTCACAAAAATGAATTTCTTTGACCTGGACAGTTTGGGGGGAGAGAGAAACACAATTTGCTAATAGTTCCAGAGAGCATCTATATAGCATAAATGGCTATTAATTAGTTTAAGTTACAACATTTTTTGTGATGCTGAACACAAAAGCAATATACATTTTGTGATATGTACCTTCAACCTCTGGTCCATCTACTGCTACTGTCTATTCTTCATTCCATTTAAACTACACATTCCTTCTTTTCCGTCTGCTTAGTAGTGTAGATCATAAAAATGATATTCTGCCTATTTGAAGTGATGAGTGCCCAGCATTAGAGTGGCCATTAAATAGACAAAAATTCAGTCACACCTGGCAGAGCAGTCTTTTTATTCTTTTATTGTGTCACCTTGAAGCCTCAGTGAAGATCTCACTGTGCAAATACAAATATTGTAAAGAATTGAGATTACACATCTCCATATATGTATATATGCATATTTACATATTTATATCAATATCAGCTGTTGTGTGCTTGGTCAGATTTATCTTGGAGGGGTGGCAGTTCCCTCTAAGAGGGATGAATCACTTTTAGTGAAGTAAATGAAAAATAAGCTGAAATTTTAATACTGTTTAAAAACATTTGAGGAAAGTAATCAGTGTGTGGAGTTTGCTGGGAAAGGGGGAGATGAAGAGGAAGAAAGCTGTGAATATTTAAGACCAGTTCTGCTGAGAGTTAGAAGTTTACTTAGTCTTTGATAAGTAAGCCAGAAGAAAAGCTGAAAGTTTTATTAAAGATGCAGATCTTTTTGTATAAGATACAAAACCTGAAGTGCCCTCATATAATGGAAAGGTAGAAATATATGTTTTTCCATGCAGCACAGATCTGACTTCAGTCTGAATATATCCTGTTAGTGAAGAATACTGTGTTAGTTTAAATAGTTGCCAGAATAGTTGACTCTATCCTCTCAAGTATAACTTGTTGCTTCAGTAATTAGCCCAAGTGCATTCAAGTTGTGAACAAAGAAAGGTAATGGAAAAGAACTCAATCTGTGGTGTATTAGTTGCCTCTGTGTGGGAGTAGTGTCTTAGTCTGGTAAAATACTTCGTTTTTTTTTTCAGTGCCCAAAACCTATGTTCAGAACATAAATTTCTAAAGAAAATTTTGAGTTAAGGCAGTAGTAACTTGTGATTAAATGCACCTGAGTAGATGGAAATTAGGTCTTTTTTTTTTTTTCCCCCTCCCATGGTTAAGCTAGCTTTAATGCTATGTCTGTCTGAACCCAGATTGTTGCAGATCTACCACATTAATCTCTAAGCTGACCTCTCATTAATTTCTCTATACGTTTATTTAGAAAGAGGAGTATTGGTACTAGTTAGTGATTGTAAAGAACTGTTACACTTTTTCCCCTCTCAATTAAACAAAACAAAAAACCCTAACACAAAAAGAGAAGGAAGAAAAAAAGGTGGACCATGAGATGATTTGGTCTGGTATAGGGCACATGTATAGTTCCTGTTCATCTCCAAATTGGAACCTTCAGGTGAATCACTAAATGGCTCATTTTCTTGATTGCTATTTTACTTTTGAAGTTGAAACTCAGCTGATAGCATTAAAAGGATGTAGAAACACTGGACAATACAGTGCTTTGCTTCATGTGGGAGATGGAGGAGTTCACAGCCTTTTGCAGAAGTTTGTTTGGGGGTGATAACTTCTACATCTAGTTGGACTAGTGTGAAAGACGTTAAATTTCTAAATTGAAAACTCTTAGTTTGAACCTAGACTTCAGGTAGTCTGTAGCAGAGCTTCATTTCAAGGTGGTATTGGCTTAGTGGCCTCAACAAGGAAGAACAGAAATTAGAGCTAGCTCTTCAAGTTCTGTGAGGCAGAACAGCAAATGGGAGACAGTGCTATGACTACTCTGTATGTGTATTATCATCTCTTGTTTGCATGTGCTGCCCTGCATTGCCTTTTCTAGTTTTTCAAATACAAACAAATCAAAACGTAATAAAATATAAACTGCACTGGCCATGTTTCTCCTCATGCAATGAAATTGCTTGATTTATTGACAGTGTGTGGTGCTAATGTCAGACTGGAATCACTGTTGAAATCAATTTTCAAATAAAAAAAACTAAATAGCTTTAAGTAAGGCAGAATTATGTGAAGTATAGACCCATGCTTCTGTCCTGCCACTATCTCATAGCCATTGTCTTTCAGTAGTTTTATGAAATGCAAATGATAGCTTTCAGTACAGCAGTTTACTTTGTTTACATGAAGTTTTTTTTCTTTAAATATTAAATTCCTAAGATGTCGCCAAAGGTTTTGATCATGTTCCCTGCCGTACTGTCTGTTTGTGGATTATTTAAACCATAGCTATTTGCAAATGTTTGGGGTCCTGGGCTCTTCCTCCTCCCTCCCCTGGGCATATAACCATATAGAACCGGAATAGCTGATGGAAATATCCCCAAAGCGTACAACAAAAGCTAAACAGCCCAAAACAATAAGCTAAGTCTGTGTGGTATATACATCTCAACAAACGTTGCTTGTATCCTATCTGTTCCTTCAATATGTGTTCAGAAATACGTTCCAGTGTGACTGATATCCTGAATAGCTAGTGTATTCAGGAGTTACTCAAGCACTAGGTAGAACTGATTTGGCAGTTTCTCTTCCTTCATTTGAAAGAACAAAGATTTACATAATATGAAAAGAATTTTGACTTTTTGAACAACTAATCTTCTCACAGAATTTCTTGATGGCTTGAAGTGGACAGTGTTCAGCGTATTTTTCAAAGCTTTCTAGGGCTGTTGTGTTTGGACTTTTAACATTTGCAGAAATGGGAATTAAAATCAAGCTAGCTGCATATAAAATCAAGATGGGCTGGCTTTTGCAGCAGGTATGAAAGTGAAGTCTGAGGCCTTTGGTGTTTTGTTTGTTTATTTTAATTTAGTGTGCCAACTTAAATCTTAATTTGAAACCTAAATTTTGTTTATTTATTTTAATTTAGTGTGCCAACTTCTTAAATCTTAATTTGAAACCTAAATTTTGTTCATGGCTTGCAGTTCTAATCTTCTTCTCTGAAGAGAAATTAATTTTTAATGGGTTGATACAACATTGAAAAATAATATGGTATAACAAGTAATTATACTTTTTTTAACCTAAAAAGATAAACTTTGATAATCATAATGCAATGTCCTTCAACAGGTCCTTCAACAAGGGTGACTACTTTTATCCCATATATGAAGTGCAAGGTCTTTGGTTTGCAGTTTATTTTGGTACCTGTTTTCTTTTGCTTTCTGAGTATGGTTTTAAATTCTCTGAATCCTTCCTAAATGAAAACAGAACAATGAAAGCAAAGGTTTTTCTAATCAAAAGAAGCAAAGTTGTTTTTGGAAAAGGGCTATCATTAGTTGTTCCACTGGAACTGAGAACATGGAATGCAGAAAATACTATGCTATTGTTCATCTTTTGTTTCAAACAGTTTCTCAGCATTTTTTTTTAAGAATTCCTTGAATTTTGAGAAGACTCCAGTGTTCATGAATGTGTATGCATAATATAGAATTATTAAAGTAGATATTATTGGATTTTTTTAAGATAAAATGGTGCTTCAGGCTGATCAAAGAGAAATTACAAAGAGAAAAAACAAGGATTACAGTAAATTTTAAAAATATCAGTTATTTAAATTTGTCTCAAAACTTTTGACATTATATTCTAAATGTTATGTTTGTGTGCTTTTAATCACACTTAGCTAACTGAAAGTTGGTACATTGCAACTGTGTGGATAACAAAGGTAACAAAATTTGCTTTTCTGGGTGGTATATTTGCTTTTCTGTTTGACAGAGATCTCCCTGCTGCTTGTAGTGACCTTTCAGCAAACAAAAACCATCACGAATACACCAGGCTTAGGCATCCTGGTGATCATTGCCAATGCTGAATTCCCTGACTGATCTGATCTGATTAAAAAGAATCAAATGTCAGTTCGTCAGTGAAGAAAACTAGTTAAAAATATAAAAAATTCCAAGGAATAAATGGAAACCAAACTTTATGCTACAAAATTTAGCTCTGAAGTCAAGCAAAGGATATCAGACTATAGTGCAAGAATCTCAAGGATGCAGTATGCTGAGCTTGGATGTCTTTGACTGTTGTCAGGATTGATTTGATGTGTTGCACATCAAATGTGTTGCCAAAAGCTAGGGTAAAACAATTTTTTAGAAGACAAAAGTTGAGCTGTGTGTGCAACTGAAAGGAAGGGCAAGCAAAGCTTTGTATTATGGAAAAAAACAATGCTGGCAAAAAAAGTGAAAGATCTTTAGCGAGTTGATCAGTCTTTTGAAATGTCCTATGACTATAAAACCTGCAGTGGTGCATCACCTCATTGTGTTCATTTTTAATTGGGAATTTCTCAATCATTGATGCCGTTCAAACTCCATGTCATGTCTGGCAAAACATCAGTGGAATTTCATAGTTCTGCATCAGGAGCATTGTTGAACAAAGTTACTAAACAGTATGATAAAGTAAGTCAGTGTGTGCTGATGACACATACACCAAAATACCTAAATTTTGTCATAACCTAGCAGAAAAGTTAATATTTTATTTATTGCTATAACTGTCTGAATCCTCAAAGCTTGAGGCTGCAACTCTTGCCGTCTTAAATAAAAATACAATAGATTATGCTGTGCTTACTACTGTAGTATTCTGTGCTTCCCAACCACTGAAATAATCTTTAATGAAAGAATAATGAACATGCTTGCTAGGATAGTTGAAAATATAATTGTAGCATGACTGTCCAGGTATCATTCCAGTCAGTGTTTCTGCAAATGTGGAGAAGTACAATAAAAACCTAAATGTGTCAGCCTAGTAAAAGTCATCAGCACTGTCAGCCAGATCTTTAGAGTCTCTGCCACAAACTGGCTGTACAAGCAATCTTCTGGCTAGTGAACAATAGTGGCGTTGCAGCAAGAATGTCCTACAAAGTTGGAACCTCAGAATCAATCAAAAATGGTACCCAGAAAGCGTGTTGATTTCTTGCTTAACTATTTTGTTTTTGGTGTAATACTACTACTTGTATGTTTGGGTGGCTAAAAATCCGTATCTAGTTTTGTATAGTTTGCACTGAGTCCACACTCACTGAAAAATACTTAAGTTGTAACTAATTGCTGCCCAACAAACTCCTTGCCAATGATTGTGTGCTGCTTATGTGGGCTAAAAGAAATATAACTTATTGCAGACTGACTTCATAATTCTGCCAAGCAATTTGTCATGAATGCCATTTAAAAAAAAAAAAAAAAAAAGAAAGTTTGTTCTAATATAGTCCTCTCAGAAAGCACATTGAACGTTAACATCTGGTGATGTTAATGTTGCATTGACTTGGTGGACAAATACTGGTATCCAGGATACCAGTATTTGCTCTTGAATTCTGTGATGAAGGAAATCATGAGGAGAAAAAAGAGCTGGTATAACTGTTGTAAAATCGTAGTAGTGTGTCTAGAAATAAATATGTGACTTTTAGAACAGTAGATATATTCTGCGGTTGCCATCCTTTTCTGTGTTATAAATTAGGGAGAATTTGGATGTTATCACATACCTCAGAGTTGTATGTGCAGTAAACTTAGGAAAGAACAGGTATAGTAAAACAGCTGGCATCTTAAAATACTGCTAAATAACCTGAATCTTGACTGTGTGAATGTTTTGATAAGGTAGTATTGGATATGCTTATTCAAAGCTATTATCTGTAGCTAGCTAAGTTATGATAGCAACTTTGACAAGAAAAGCTTTTAAAGGCATTAGTAACATAAAGGTAACTAAAAACATATATATATTTTTTAAAGATATGTTATATGGTGCTAATTTCAGGCTAAATGCCATGACAGGCTGTTTTGCACTGTAGTCTGAGAAGAAGTGTTGGTGCTGTTGCAGTTAGGTGTGCTCTTAGACACCATCACTGAATACAGGAGGCTTGTAGTAAATGCAGGAAGGAGAGGAGCTGACCCTCTTCTGTCCTAATGGAGGAGAATGTCCCCTTGGGAAACCTGGAGGTTTAGGGACAGCATATATTGTCCATATTGACTACAGTAAGAAGTTAAGGGCAACAGGCATTAGGCCCAAAGTAACATGCGTATAACAGTGCATATACAGGGCCATGCTGTGTGACTCCATTGGTGATCAATAGACAGCAACAGTGTATGGTACTTACTTCATCCTAAACTTACCCCTTGTGTATCCTGTCATTGCCAAGCAATTGCAGTAAGCAGCAATGAAGCTTGGACTGCAAAAATACCAGTTGTTTGATTCAGATTGAAGAGCTATCATGTCGATACTGCTTGATCCTGGAAAACCTCAGTGCAGGATCTAAAAGAGCTGCAGCTTTGTGATGGTGCTGGGGGTGGAGGTGAGGGTGGGATTTCAGTACCTTGCCTTAGTCTCAACTGCCTGATTGCAGTTGGGCTGCGTGCCAGATATGCCCTTCCTCAGAGCAGGCAATGAGGAGCCACAAAGGGGAGAGCAGATGTTTCATCAGCTCCAAGGCAGAGTTTGAAATTCTTGGAGTGTTCAGAGATGTTCATGCCTCTTTGAAGTTAGTGCAGTAGGGAAGAACAAAATGTAAGGCTCTACTTGAATCTTAACTGCTCTCCACTCCTTTTGACTCTTTGATCTTTTAGCTCTCACCTCAAGAAATTAAAAAAAAAACCTCTCAACCTAATTACTTTGGTTAGGTATTGGGCCTCAACCTTTTAGCCAATTTATTTTAAATTGCCTACTGGCCCTCACACGTTTTTTGAAAATGAAGTTATAAATATCATTTTCACTTTTTTTTTTTTTTCCTGTTGGTCATTTAGATTTAGTGAATTGGTTTTCAGTTTTATTTTTGCAAATGTTTTAGGTATCATCCAGAACACTTCAAAGTTTCTTCTGAGACTGTTTTACAAGAATGAGCTCTTCTGGGTGCTGTAGATTAGACCTCCATTTATCTTAATGAAAAATATTTCCATAGAGGCTACTTACTATGCCAAAATGAAAAGAGGAGAAGGATCTATTTGCATTAATGTAAATACTCTTACTCTATTCTCGGGCTCAAAATGAGTCCCATCAAGAGCATTCTGGAGCAGAAATGGTATTGGTTTGCCTCTCTCAAAACACCTGCTTTTATATTGCACATGCCTTTTTTATTTTTTTTCCCCACTTCTTGCATTTCACTGGCAGATTTAATCCTTTGTT
>NW_010585290.1:40445-54590 GCF_000705375.1 Tinamus guttatus
GGAAGAGTATCTCTTGCTGGGATGTGGTCTGGCTTTGGTGCATAAGCCATTCGGTTTTTTTTAAATCTTGAATGACAGATGCATTTGGGTGTTTTTATTATCGTATTCAGTTAGAGCTTGCCGCTTTATTATAGACTTGACTTAAAAACCCACTTGATATTGCGGAGCAAAAAGCTTTTGATACTTTGATACAATTCCATTGCAACTGAGTGTGCTTTGAAAGATAAGCTCAGACTGTTCTGCTGGTTGCCCCTGTTTGGTCAAAGTAGCTGGAGCACCAGAGCCTCCCAGGTTGTCAGGATGGGAGGAATTGAGACTTCCAACATATTTATTAACATGAGATGCAGGGAGGACCCTCTCCTGAGGTGTCAGCAAGCTGCTGTACATGTCTTAGATTGCTCTTGGCAAAATAATGGGTTTTTAATTCCCTCTCAGGGAAGTCTGGCTTTGTCAACAAGCTACCCAAAGTACTATGCTACCTGTCAGCATGAAGTTCTTAGGTCTTATTGTTAACTCTTTGTTTGCCTGAGCAGAAGGTGTTGGGGTTTTCTCTTGGGAAAGCAGTTTATGGCTATGGAGGTTAGAGCTGCTTGAAGTAAAAACTGTCATATTTGAAGGTGATAGACTTGAATTCAAAAATAAAAATCTAACTGCTCAAAACAGTGATATTAAGAGGAAGAAAATACCTCCTTTTGCTTGATGTACAAGGATTTATAGAAAGATGGAATGCAAGGACTATCTATCTTGAACTTGTAATGCTGATGAGATCCCTTTCTCTTCGCCCCCTTTCAATCTCTTGAATTCATTTGAAGTCTATTCAAGAAAGCTAAAGAGCAAACTATTTTTTATATTTTTTGTTAAAAGCGTAATTTAAAAATCCAAATCCAAATGACTATCCTGTTCATCTTAGTCAATATATGTAAAGATCTATCTTTCAAAGACAAACTGATCAAAAATCTGAGTGTCTTTTTAATTTCTGAAGAGTTTGTCAAGTGCTTTCCAAAGCGATATTTATGTATTTTAAGACAGATTAGCCACTTCTGGACACTAAAGTGCCCGCAACTTTATTTGGGTAGGAGGGAGTTATTGATTAGAAGGAAGAAGAGCAGCTGGAAAGAATTTATTTGATGACAACATGTCTCTGTTTTTTTTTTGCTGCTGAATAAGTTGAATTCTTCCTCATTTAGCCAATCAGTTACTTTCGGCAGTTATGGTTTCTGAAGCAGTTCAGTTTGTCATTGGGAGGAAGCTGAACTTGACCCTAACACACTAACGAACACCTTCTCTTTGTAAAAGATTTAGCGTATTACCTTGAAAACTTTACAAGTGCATGCACACACAGCTGTTAATCTGTTTTTGTTTTCTTGCTAGTCAGAGACAAACTCACAACATGCTCTCATGGTGCATCGAAGGTGAGGAGGGGAGGAAGGAGGGATATTTAGATTGCTGAACTGCGTGATTTATTTAAGTTGACTTAAGTCACTTTCTCCAGGTACTTTTCTCACTGGGGTTGGTTACTTGGTAGTTTTAGAGCTAGTGCTCTGAACAGCGGCACAGTGGCACTTGTAGAGGTCATCAGGTATGGCTATGTAGTAGTATTCCAGTAATAATAAATGCTATGCTCTTTTAGCTCTTTTTGTGATATGTTTGGCTGACTGGTCAAAGTGTGACTGAAAAGCAGAGATAACCGTAGTTGGTAGTAGAAAGAAGAAGAAAATTCATTGGATAAACTGACTGGTGAGTAATTCGGGGTTAGAATTATACTGGAGTCTTCCCTGCTAGGTAGGGAGGTTGCTATGGCAGCAAAAATACTTTTGTGGAACAACTCTTTTTAGAAATGTTGCCCTTCTCTTAACCACTTTTGACTAATTTAGGAGGTATTTTCAATTTAAAATGCTTGGTTCCCTGAGGTGTCTACCACCTTAGTATACCAGTATGTGTTTGTGTATGCAGGCACATGTGCCCACCTGCTATTTCAAATTTGAGATTTTGCTTGGGAATAGAGGAAATGGGAAAGTGAGTTTTCCTGTTTTGAGTAATGAACAACACACAGGTGGTAGTGGAAGCCATCCAGTTTGGGGAGGAACACAGTGTGTTCAGGCACGATACTGAAAGCGTAGAATCCTATGGAACAGTAATGTTTTGAATACTTGATAATTGGCTTTTATTGCCTAGTAAATGGCAAATCATTACTTCCTAATTCTTAGTGCTACTCTCTCATTAGCCATTTTAATTTTTAGAATGCTTTTTGTTTTTTAGTTAATTGATAAGCTTTATCTCATACATTATTTCATTTCAAAAGAAAGATTGTTCAGCATTTAATATTTGAAATTTAAAGAATACACTGAAATAATGCAAGTTAATAGGTCTTACTTTTATGTAAATAGTTTTAACTTGTCAATATATGCCATTTTTACAGAAACAAATCCTTGTATGTCTTTAGGAGTTTAAAACTTGGCAGTGCTCAGTGCATTGACCTTTTCCTTATTTATTCTAAAAAACTGCAAGTGATTTTGCTATTACACTAGTAAATTTGCAGAACAGTAGTCTTAGATGTTGTTTTTTTTTTTTTTTTACAAACAAGTTGCAAAAAAGCAATAAAAATAAGTGTTACTTTCAGTCATATCTTCAATGCACTAAGTACATAATATATGTTTTTTCACCCTGTAAAGCACGTGCATTTCTCTTAGACTTGCAGAGTGCTTTCTGCTAGAACAACTTCTGACTTAAATGACTGTGTTAGATTTATCTACCTTTGGAGTCACTGAACAGTTATGTTGGGTAACGTTTGCTAATGTGCTGAATGTGTATGTTCACAGACCATATGGAAGTTGCTGGTATATAAGCTGTTCTGGAAATGCTTTTCAAAATGCAAGGTGGAAAAAAGTGATTTCTGTGGTTTTAGTCATATCCCAGTGAAAATGCAGCTGATGTTTGTTCATACAGAAATGCAATACTACTTTCTCAACTACTAAATGAAACTATAATAGAAGTTCAAAATTGCTAACACAGCAGTATTTTAACCTGACTTGCATCCTGAATCTCATCCCCATATGAAAAGAACAAGTACTGAGTGTGGGGTTTTTTGTTTTTTTTCTTCTTCTTCCTGTTTCTTATTGTGTGTGTGTGCACTTACAGGAAATCCCATACTCTTCTTTTCAATAGGAGAAAAGTGCTAAGCTATATTTTCAGATGTGCATTCTTCAGTGTAAAATTGTTTGCAAAGCTTAGTTTTCTACGGTACTTTAAGGTCCTGTAGAAAGAATTCAAATGCTTACAGTAAAATTTTCAGCTAAATAGGCTGGTTTGATGTTAGCTCACTCGGATATTTTATTTCTTCTTGTAAAGAACCTCTCAAAGTCATTCATGTGAAAAACAGTTCACTATTGTCTATTTCCAGTCTGCTTTTCCTAGTTCATAAAAGGAATGAGGAAAGCAGTTTCACAAATTCTGCAGGCCTTTGTTAATTTGTATTTTATTCAGCTTGTGTGTGTGTGTCTGTGGGTGGGGGGGAGCAAGGGGAGAGAGAGAGGCAGAGAGAACCACTGTCAAGTGTAGTTTAGGAAATACAGGCTTGCAGAGTCTGTATTACTGTAGGTGGGAAACATTTTTCTGATTATTTAATTTGTTTTTCCAGAGGTACAGTGATAATCCACTGAGGAATAGTACAGTAAAAGCAACCTGCTCTGAATAGGAGTAAACTGCCACAAATTCTTCCTGTATGTTTTGGAAGCAGTTGAAGCTTCTGAAATGCTCTAGCAGCTACAATGATAAGAACCACTCCTTTAACTTCGTATTACATCAAAGCCTTAAATGCCCTTGCCAAGGTTAAGACTCTGGCAGTGAAGCACAGTGCAAATAGGCAGTGAAAGGTGCACCTGCTGTAAAGAGAAAGGTCTTGATCCCTTTGAAGTGGAAGTTAGATAGCAAGTATCTTGGAGATCTGGACCTCTCAGGCAAACTGAGAGTAACTGAGGAAATAAAATATTTGAAAATCTCTCTTCAGTGGGTGGGTAGTTGGCTAGTGCATATAATAGAATGATCTGTTCCTGCCTAAGGAGGATTATGCATCAAGAACCACTGAAAAAAGATGAAAAAATGAAGAATAGATAGCTGTAAGTTCAGAGGTTGAGGATTAGAGCAAATAATTTAAAAACTTAATTTGCTTAATTTCTGTAACAGAGAATGTTTTTGAAAGATTCTCCCATAAAAAGTTCAATTCTAATTAACTGTTTTCTTTTTTAATAGGTGTCAAACAAAAAGTCAAACAGTACTCCTCCCCCAGCACAGCTATCTAAAATCAAAGTACCAGCACCACAGACAGTACTGAAGAAGGAGAAACGTCAAAGTTCTTCAAGGTTTAATGTGAGCAATAACAGGGAACTTCAAAAACTGCCAGCTTTAAAAGGTATGTCTTTTTTTAATTAAAAAGACTCTTGTGGGAGATCTTGGGCATGAGATATAAGTACCACCACAGTTGAGATGATTCTGTCTGAAAAGTATATATATGTGTATTAAAAGTATGAACACACACACAAATTTGGTTATGATAGCATACTGGCATCCACTCCCCCCCCCCCCATCTTTTTTTTTTCTTGTTTCACGCTTTATATGAGAATTTCTAGTGCATTACCTTCTTGGCAATCCATATACAATTTATGTAAGTATCTTCAGAATTTATGGGAAGGGAAATTTGCTTATCTCCCACAAAAGGAGAATATTTCAGCTCCGAATGCTAAGCCGCTCCTACTTACTTTCCATATAGAAGAACCTTGACGATTGATTGTATGTTGTCCTCTGCCATGAAATATCAATCATCTCTCCTCAAATGCTGAAAGCCTATACAGTTTGTTTGTCCTAAGATATCTCCTGGCATTAAGAGATAAACATGGTCTATTGGTATTTATTGGTCTGGATTTCCTGAGTACAGATCAAGCAAGGTAGTACCTTTTAGATGAAAGTGAGTTCTTTTCCTTTCTTAATTTTAAGACTTTGTGATCTTCTACTTGGTCGTGTGTGAACAAAAGATGATAAGCCTTCTCATCATTAGCATAACTTTCATATTTTCTTTTTATCAGTGTCTGTGTTGTGTTAGGTATGTGCTGGCATTGTGTATTTATGGTAGCTTTTAGTGTCGGAGCAGAATTTTCCAGTGGTATTCAGATGTACTATGTACTGATCATGAGCACCTGATTTGCTCATTTAAAAAAAAAAAAAAAAACTACTGAAAATGTATGAGGCATACTTTAAGACTATTTTAATAGTCAAAAGCAGCATGTTTGGATGTAAAGCAATGCTAGAAGTATTGTGCATTATATTTGTCTTTCATTGCTTATGACTTAATTTCCACCTGCTACAATTGCTGTTTGTCAATCACATTTTTGTCCTAATATGTATGTTACATACACAGATATACAACTCGATGTGCATTCAGTGTGTCGTGTGAAGCTGCGAATTTTTCCCTTTTGGACAGTCACAAAAGTGTTGCTTGCTGTTTGAATCTGGGCAAGAATTAGTGGGCTGACAGGCTGTAATTCAAAAGACTGAGATGCTTAAGGCGGGTTTGATTTAAGAGTTGAAAGGAATGTATCATTCTCTCAAGTTAGCTGTGTGTAACCAGTTTCCAGCTTCCAAACCTCAGTTACTGATAATGGGGAGCTATATATAAATAGCTACAGTAACTGGGAAACTTGATTTTTATTTTTTTTATCTCTAGGTGGCAAGGAGATTTGTGCATTTTCCTCAAATGTTGGCTTGTGTGGTGTGACATGCCTGGCATGAAGCTCTACCAGCACAGTTATAGAATAGGGCTATTTTCCTATACCACGAGTTCTGTGTTAGATCAATGTAACCTACAGTCTTTAAGGGTCCCGGAGCATGGCTGAAGTAATCACCTTGCAGTCAGTGGATACTTTGAAATATTGGCATGAGGGAGAAGCCAAAATGGTTCATGTCAAGTTTTTTATTATTTATTTAGGAAAATTCTGGCTTTTGCTCTGAAACAGGGCAAGTCTTTTGATCTTACTGTTCATTTTTTTTTTCCTGGGCATTACACAGAAGTAAGTTCTGGAAATTTTCATTTTGGTATGATTTATATTCATCAAAGCACCTTATTGTAAACAGTCAATTTATTCAGGAAATGGTGGAACAGGGTAGCTCAGATGATGCAGAAAGAAAAGGAAATAAATTGTGTGTTAAGAGGCTGTAAGACCAGAGATAAACACAGAAAAGAGAAGTCTGTGATGGGAATTAGTTGTCACACAGAGATCTGTGTATTAACAAAGTTACAAGCTAGTAAAGCATCCTGCAGCATACTGCAAGCAACCTGATCTAGTTCAGGTAAAATAGATAGTTCCCTGACCACAGCTAGTTCAGATAATGTCTCTGGGAAACTGCTTTCATGACTGTTCTAAGATGTTGAAGGTCTTGAAGAGCTCTTAACTATTTTCATGAAAAAATAATTTTATGCTAACAAACTTGTGTTAATTTCTCCTTATCCATTTCTTTTTATTGGCTCCATTTGCAGTACAGATAATTCATTTGTGAGAAGTTGATTTTGTTTTCAGGTTTTTGTTGGGCGGGGTGGTGGGGGGAACCTTATTAGCCTAAAGTTGGTTTTGGTTGGTTGATTGGGGGGGGGGGCAGTTTGTCTTTTGCAAAACTTCCTGATAATTATTTTTGTTATGTAAAGTATACATATTCAGTATGAATATTTCATAAGCTTATAAAACAAACATATCTGAGCTTGTATTTATGCGTCCACTGACACACTGGATGTAGTTTGAAGTCTTTAAAACTGCCTACTTATTAGCAAGAAACTTGTTATGGACCAGTTAATGGTTAACTAGGAAATAATTCCATAGTATCTGTGATTATAATCTATCATGTTGTGTGCTGGAATTAACCGTGTTTGTTTCTGGTGATGTCCCATGAGTCCCCTTTTCTTTATATATCGGGGGTTACCTCTCAGAACTTCTGATATCCAAGTGCATTACATACTGGAAAAAACTCCTGGGTTTGCATGTGTGATGTATACATTCTAATCATTTAGCTAGTATAATTTAATTTGGAGAGAAACACTTAAGAAGTGAGACTAGAGGGAAATTTTTGCAAGGACTGTCTTGATATGTTGTGAATTGCATGCATATTGCTTGCACACTTGACTGGTTGCAATAATATGTTTTCATTCTAACGCTCTTGGCAAGCTGTTAGTAACCAGAGTCAATCGTTATTAAATATTTTATAGAGACTTGATCTGCCTGATTTGGGTTTTTAGTGCTGAGTGAAAGGAAAGATATATTTTATTTTGGTATGAGGTAATTGCATTTAATTCCAAATTCAGATTTTTTTTTCTTTAAGTGCATATTAAGAACTGTCATGCGCTTGTAAGTTATTTAAACTTAGTTTGCTATCTAAAGCAGTTCAGAGATCAAACCTAATGTTTTCTTTTTCTTTTTTTTTCCCCCCTCTGGAATTTATTTTTCAGACATATTTTCAAATAGTTTTTCCTCTGATTTTACTTAGATTATAGTTATCCCTTATCAAATGAGAGCCATGTGTCACTGTTGGCCTCAGTGGGACAGCACCCTTGTGATACGCTTCTCGCTGTTTGATTTGCCAGCAGCATCACTGGCCAAGCTAAAAAGGGCACTGCCAGCAATGTGGCATTTCATAAACAGTTAACTGCCAGCCTAACTGTTGGTGCACAGTTACTTCTGTTCAAGACTATTAAAGACTATAAAAAAAAAATAAAACGAAAGGATAAAACCTGCTCTGTTAAAAAATACTTACCAGAATTTAGGATTTTAGTAATACTTGCTTTGGAGATAATTGTTCTCTGGCATGGCACAATCTCTCTGGATTATATAGTTCTAGCCTGCTCCCTTGTTCATTATGTACATTTAGTTTATATGCTACGAGGAATTTTGATAGTGCACATAGGTGGACGTGCTTATATTTGTATGAATTATTTTGCAAGCATATGCTTATTTCAGTAAACTGTATAAATATGTGGTGTTTGGAAAGAGCTATTGTATAGAGAGTGAGATTTTTCAGTATGTGGTTGGAGTCGGTGATATGCAAGAGTGTTGCAATAACATTTCTTAAATACAGTACTGAGATTTTCTGATTGGGATACAAGGTTTTATATACTGTCAAACACAGTTGTTTCAGAAATCTAACATTAACCTTCAAGTGATGATTCATGGATAATGTTCTCTTTCAGTCCTAGAATAACACATTTAAAAAAGGTCAGTGCTCCTTGATATTGTTCTGAAATGCTCCAGAACTTCACAACCAACATGCATCAGTCATACACATATAAATTTGAATATGATTCAAAATAAGCTTTTTATAAATGTTTCTCTATTTGCGTTTTCCTTTCTCTCTCTCTCTCTCTCTCTCCATGCCACCTCCTAAGCTGTAGAAAGAAGTATTTATAAATAACTCCTTACAGATAACTCCTATAATAGCAAAACATTGGGATTTATTTTGTTTTGGTTTTGTTTTATTCTTAGATGGTAAACATGTTGCATGTAGTCTTAGAGATGGCATTTGTAATTCAGCTTTAAATTTCAAATATCATCCCAATTTGTTTGCCAAACTGCTATTTACATCTCAGTTAATTTCAGATCTTGAAAATATAGATACATTTTTCCAATAAATGTATGTATTAAGGTAGGAATAAATGAGTTAAGTTGACAGATGGGCTATCTAGGCTAACTTTTCAGTAGTGAGAAATACAGAATACTGTGATGTTTTCTTGGTGCAGATTTTCATATATTTCATGGTGGTGTTTCTTTTTGATGCACTTTCTTAATTTCTTGCTTAATTTTCATGCTTAAATCATGCTTTAAACCATAAATACTTTAAAAATATATATGTCACAGCTCAAAGGATGCTGTTTTTCTGTGCATTCCATGCACTGTATGTGTAGTTTCAGTTCAGAGACTATGGAGTCGTGCCAAATTCTGAATCTGTTTTGTGCAAGAGAGTAACTTTAGGATGATGTCTCAACTTGTCTGCCTTCAATATAGGACTCAGATAGGGAGAGAGGTATTATTAAAGCTTTCCAAATGTTTTAAGTCATAAATAGCTGTCTAGGAGATGGCGCAGTTTTTATACTCTGTAAAAAGATAGATTAAGATTGAAGAAGAGGTCATTCCAGTTTAAGATTCTGATACTTCAGACCAAGTATTTGTTGATAAAACTGCAGTAACTGTGAAGAAGGAGGAAAAAGTGAGAATTTCTGAAGAGGTCAGAAACAGAAGACATATATATTACTCTCAACTATAGACATAGGCAAACAAAACCTATAGTCAAGGTAAATTAAAAAGTGTGTTTGTAAGAAAGCTAAAACATAATTTCTTCTGTGCTATAAAATAATTGAACCAAGTGTGTTTATCATTTTCACAAACTCATATCAAGATAAGCTCAAACTTGCGCAATGGTTTTACCTGTGTGTGTGTGTGTGTGTGTTTTTTTTTTTTTTTTTTTTTTTTTTTTTTTTTTTTTTTTTTGTGTGAATCACAGAATGGTTAAGGTTGGAAGGGATCTCTACAGATCATCTAGTCCAACCCCCTGCTCCAGCAGGGACACCTAGAGCACATGGCACAGGGCTGCATCCAGGTGGATTTGGAAGATCTCCAGAGAAGGAGACTCCACAACCTCTCTGGGCACAACCTGGACAGAGCCAGGGCTCTGTCACCCTCACAGTAAAGAAGTTATTCATTATACAGAGATTAAACTTCCTATGTTTCAACTAACACCCGTTACTCCTCGTCCTGTCACTGGCCACCACAGAGAAGAGCCTGGAAACAGTTGATGTTTTTCTCCCTTGTACATGAACCATATTGGACTACCTCAGTATGCTAAGCGATATCCTTCTGGTCCTGGCTGTGTTCATTCTTTGACAGCATTTTGGCAACCCTGCTTGGAGATTTTATTTTTTGCCATTTGAATTTTACTAACTTCATATTTTTCAACTTTGATCTTTACTGTCTTAATGTTGTATAAACACTGCAGATATTGCTGTATTTAAATTTCCTTTTAATGTCTAGCTAAATTATTGAAATAAACGTGTGTTGTGAACATAGAATGTTATAAAACAAAATCTGGCAATTCTGTAGTGTTCATACTGGGGGAGGGGCGAATCTCCATCAAGTCACTTGATATTAAAATATTTAGCAATTATCTACTCTGAGATATTTTGTAACATGTTAAGAAGTAAAAAGTATGACACTTTGAGGATAAATAACCACCCCAAAATGTAATCAGGAGAAATATTGTTCTTGAGAAATGTGTGATTTTTTTTTTTTTTTTTTTTTTTTTTTCTAGCTAGCATGACATGAAATCATGGGTTTGGATAAATGAGCCATTTTTCATTTCAACTGTCCTATCAAACACCTACTCATTAGTCAGCAGCTGAAAGTGTTAGGAGAATGCTCTACATCTGTCACTGGCAGCATTTCCTACCAAACTTGTTTCCACAGAAGCTTGGATAGAATCCATAAGAACAGCGTGGTATTGTCTTATTTTCTAGGTTCTAACCTGTCTCTTCAGAGTTTAGTCTCTCTTAAAATACTTTCTTACTATGTTCTTACTTACAGTGAGAGCAGTTCACTGCTTTGCATAGACCTTCATCTTTTTTCTTTTTTTCTTTTTTTTTTTCCACCACACTACACTTTCAATAAACCCCCTACTAAGCAAACACTGAATGTGCTGTTTACCCATTTAAATACAAGCAAGTGTTTGCTGGATAACAAGTATGCTCTTAAGTTTTGGGTTTTTTTCTAATTAAATGTAATTTTTGTGCTTTGTTTCTTGCAAATGACTTGTGTGACCTATGTGATAAGGCAGTTTGCCAATTCTTCTTTAAAATGCTGCTCTAGAAGGAGTAATGCTATCAGTTTTGTAAGATGTGAGGTACAGTACCTGCTTCTTAGGAACTCTTCAAGGTGGGGGGATGACAGTCCATTCCTGCCCAGTTGGGGTATGGAATTATGCCTTTTATTGCCTTGGCACTCAGCTTAGGGGGAAGCAAAAACAAAGCAGAAAGAACCCTCACTTTTGCTAAGAGATAAATGACTTTGTCAAAGCATTCCTCGTGCAAACAGAAATTCATCCAAGTTTAATTATCCTCTATGTTGTTGACTTTCTCACTTGTAGTTAGTATAACTTTTGATTGTCTTGCAACAGAAGTGTCTTCGAGCACTTATTCAAGCACCCTTTTCTGCCTCCTACTGATATTCATTAGCTTCTTATGTATTGTTACCTTATAAGTTTTCCCTTCCCTGTCCATTAGTAAATCAATTCATAACTACTTTTTTCTTTGTGCCTTTTTTTCCCCAAATGATATTGTTCAAAGTAATTCAGCTTTGTTAAATGTTTTCCTTTGGTGGCAAAGCAAATCGTTTCAGGCTAAAACAAAGTGAGCTAGTTAGCAGATTGATCCTTTTCATCTATAAAAATGCTAAGAAGACATCAGATTTTGCAAAGGAGAGGAAGATCTCTTAGAGATTCAGGTTTTGTAACTCCCTTAAGTGTTCCATAAGAAGCAAAACAGGAATATACTGAATTATGACTGTTTAAACCAGTTTTGTAAGGTAATTGGCCTTCGTCGTGGAGTCCTCCTACTAAGAGGAAGAAATGTGGGCAGGATATGGATTATTTCACAAGAGAAGACTTATTTGAATGTGATTTAGTGCTCCCCAGTGCTACTGCTTGCACTGAAAACATCAGGTTTACTCTTCAGCAAAGAACAATATGGGTGTGTGCAGGTGACAACATAAACCATCATTGAAATTATGCAAATGAATATCTGACTACTCAGTCCATGCTTTGTCATGCCTAGAATAGGAAACCCACTGTAGCTGTTGAGTTCCAGTATAGGAGTTAAGAGTCCTCACACCTGTTTTAATTTTTGCAGAGAGTTTGAAAGAGAAAGAAGCAGCAGTTAAGCATTAGAGGAAAGATACAAGTAGAGAGGAGGGGAAGATGTTATAGAACAAGCTGTCTTTTAAAGATGTGGTTACCAGATAAACTAGAGTTTTAAGCACAGTTTTAGTTTCATCACACTGAAGTTGATCGTTATAGAACAGTTTACTTCTGATGTGCAATAGAAACTTTTTTAAAAGCCTGGTTTATGAAAATACTGTGTATATATTAAAAAAAAAATTCTTCCTTAATCCATCAAGATTTTGTGATCTTGTAGAGTGTTTTGTTGTTTGAAGTCAGCCTTTTTTTCCTGTTCTTAAAATCTAATTTTATTAAAAGGAATAGTCTTTGATAGTCTTTGTTTTGTAAGACTAAAACTTCATATCTGAGGTATGTCCTTATAATGTATAAGTAGCAAATACTGGATACAAACTTGAAGAAAAAAATATACATATATTTTTGAGAATCTCATGAAGTAAAACTCTCCTGTTTTGCCTAGGCTGGAAAGACAAATCATTTGTATCTCTGTTGCTGCCTACTTTTAAAAAAAAGGGGTTTAAATAAGTATCAGCAGCACACATAGTCCATTTTGCTGTGCTCAAAAGCAGGACCACCTACATTTGTATCATGCCTTATTTTTGACCTTTTTTAAAATTATTGGATGGATATTTTGCAGTATTTTGTTTCACTGCTTATTTTGAGAGAGTTTCATTTATCTGAATCTTCCTTGCTGTAGAATGGATTTACTATCCATAGTGAATGTAGAAAAGCTACTTTCTTAAGTAGTAAATATGAAAAGGATACTTGGATACCCTCAGTCTAGTCTTTTCTACTCAAAAAACACTAAAGCACCTTGTAGGGTTTCTTCAGCTTTTGTTTTATGGCTTTTATTTGTTTCCCTTCAAATAAGAAATATTTTCTAGATCGGTCCCCTTTGGGCTTTCATCCTTGTTTACATCCGTCTTGAACAGTGACATCCAGAAGGTAGCACTTCAGAGCAGGCCCTGTCAGCAGTCAGCAAAACCAATTAATTTGAGGCATTTCTTATGAATTGTATTTCCCTCATGTGCTTCAGCCCGTCTTTCCCCTTCATCTGATTCAGTGATTCCCAGTGTAGCTGTAACTCGCCAGCGACACCGTGTCCCTGTAGCGTGGTACCGTTTCCAGCCAGGTACATGTAGGCCGACTCATTTGGCTGTGTTCTGGATTTTCATAAGCAAATTATGTAATTTAAAAGTCTCTTCCTAATTTTTAACACCTTTCTTGAGAAGAGATGATTTAGGACTGTGTCTCTAGATTAAGTAATTTAAATATTGAGAGGTGCCAGCAGTATTTGGAGGCAAGCACAGATGTGGAGAAGGTGCCCACTGTACCAAGGGCGGCTCTGTGAACCGCCCTCCCTCCCAGCGGGGCAGTGTGTGGAAGGGCAGCGCTCCTTCAAACCGCTGCTGGCAAGGTAAAGAAAACATCCCCCATGGTTTTGCTGTGAATGCCTTAACTTCAGTAAAGTAACAACATAAAAATGTTGTTTTGCAACTTTTTTTTTTGTATTTCTCGGATTATACAACAACAAAGTATTTTGTATGCTTATGTACAGTGATAGATTGCTTCTTAGTGATGCAATATTTGTTCTTAATTTTACATTTTAAAACATTTATGAGTAAGTTTTTTTGAAAAGCAAAACCTGAGTTTTAAACCATCTAAATTTAACACTACACTTGACAGCTCTGTTTTAGCTTGAGTTACTATATCAAACTTAATGAGTTTTCTAATGTGCTTCCCATTGCTAATATGTATATTAATTCATGTATTTTGTTATATATATATATAATGACATTCAACAGTTAAACTCGTACTTCATGCTGACTTCAGTATTTCTTTCAAAGACCAATTTCTGCACAATCTGCCTTTTAACATGACTTCTGTAAATTAACCTTGTAGGAGGCGTTAATGCGAGTGTTCCCCGCTGTTGCTGTGACGTCGTGTTTAGTGGTTCTTGGCAATTTTACTGAAAGACACCTCCTGCTTTTCCTGAAAAGAGCAAAGATGCGCGCGCCGCTCCTAGCAGTTGTGCGCTGAGCCTTCTTGGGGGGGCGGGGATAAAGAAAAGTAAAGTATTAATCCGGATTAATATAAAAAAGAAAAGGTAGTAACGACAACGCCAGGACTCGTCCTGGGGGCTGCCGTGGGCGGAGTGAGGCGGGCGGGGGG
>NW_010585290.1:54652-74682 GCF_000705375.1 Tinamus guttatus
ATGGGGCCCGCGCCGCCCGCTGACGTCACGCGCAGCCCGGTACCTCCCGCTGCGGAGCGCTTCGCGTTCTGCCTTTTTTTAAACTAAAATGGAGGCCGGGTGCCCGCCGTGAGGAATGCGCTGCCCGCCGCGCCGGAGCCTCGATGTTGACATGTAACAGAGCCGGCGGCAGGATGGTGGTTGACGCAGCCAATTCCAACGGGCCCTTCCAGCCCGTGGCCCTCTTGCACATCAGAGGTGAGTTATTGTGTTTTGGGAGCCGCTGCCCTCTTGCCCAGGCTACTAAATGGCCATTGTGGCCCTCGGGTAAGGGGAGCGGGAAGTAGCACAACCCATTTGGCTTTGCTGCAGGCGGAGTAAAATAGGGAGAATGTAGAAGCCGTCTCCTTGCGAACGGTGCCGTGGGAGACGGGAGGCTGCACAGAGGCATTACATAGTTAAAAGCAGGTTTTGCTGCTTTCTGCCGTGCCTCTCCCATCCCCCCTCCAAGCTGCGCTGATGTCAAAGGATGTGAAGTCACTACCCCAGAAAGGTACTGAGTGGGGGGAGGGAAGAGCCAAGTTATCCCTATGCTGTTCCCGTAGAATAAGGGCACCCATTCGGTGCCCTTTGGGTACAGGGTTTGGCTGCGGCTCCTTTGAAACCGCTCCGGGAGATCCTGAAAGGATTGAGAGTCTTGGAGGCGGGGAAGAGATGTGACACTTATTATGAGTGTATCCTTTAAGGATTCAGGAGGCATTTCCTAGAAGAGATGTGGTTCTGCTTTAACAAGCAAGCTCTTACATGATGATTGGCCGATGCAGTTTTGAATCCTAAATTTCTTCACAGAATACCTTCTCTTGCATTTAGGGAATTAGCACATTGCAGATCTGCACCTTAGTTCATCAGGAAAATGTGTTAGTGCAGTATTTTCACATCATACTATGAGTGTGTTCACCCTTGGCTTTCTATTTTTGCAGTCGGTAATATCTAGCATTGAAGCGTTCTTTTTCTCTCTCCCCCCCCCCTTTTTTTTTCTTTCCTTTAAAGGAGAAACAAGTTTATTAAGTGACCAAAGCATTTATTTTTAAATGTCTTTCTTTCCTGGGTTTTGTTTTAGAACTTTTTATGAAACCAGAGCATGTGTTAGATGGGATCAGCACACCTTGAACAATGGCATTTGTATCACGCAGTACAGCTGATACCCGGCCTCATTGCCTCTGTGGCTCTGCTTTCACTGACGTAAGCTAGGTGCTTGCAGGGAAAAGAATATTTCCTCACGGAAAATACTCCGAAAACATTGACAATACCTTTCCTTGGAAATTTAAAGAAACATATCTTGTACAGCAGGTTGCTCTTTGAGCAGTAGCACTAGTCTTCAGTGAATTAAGAAATTAGGATTTCTGTCTACCTTTTACTAGAGCAACATCCTTATCTGAAGTGAGACTAGATGTATTCTAGAAGACTCTAATTTTGATCTGCGTGGGGGGGAATGCAATAAAATTTCCTTGAATTACAGTAGGAGTCTGCTTGTTGTCAAGGGAATATAAACGTAGCTGCCTGAACTGTAGACAGGCCTTAGTAGCTTTTTTCTCCATGCAGATTATGCCAAATTATCTTATTTCTCTGACGTGCTGCCATTTAAAAGGTTAGAAGCATCATCTTTAGGTACAAGTCAGTTTTAAGTAAAACAAATGAAGGTTGGAAGCAGAATTGCAAAATGGTGTGCATGATCCTTAATAATTCTTTGTCTTAATATGAGAATAAATTCACAGACATGAGCTTTGTAATCCATGTTGTTGTGCAATTCAAACAGTTGTAGAAATAGTACATTTTAATAAACTGTTATGAAATTTACTTTTTCTAAGTCCTAATAATTTACCCCTTGAGTGGAGGTTGAGGGATGTGTATGCTTTTTTTATTTTTGTGTTTTTTGTGTGTGTGTGTTTTTTTTTTTTTTTTCTCCAATCTATAGTGGAGGTTCAGGAGCTTAAGGAATAACCAGGAGGTGATTTTGTGTTTCAAGTGGTAGGAAATCAAATGGGTCTCTGACATGGTAGCACAGAGAAGGCTCTTGACATTGATGAGGGCGGAGATGTATCTCTTCTCTTCCATACACATGTGCAGAAGTTGCTTTTTTTTCTTCTTTTTTCTTTTGATTTTTTTTTTAGTCTTTTTTAATTTGAATACTTCATCTCACTAGCTGTGTTCTTACCAGTAGTGATTTGCCTTCAAAGTGAAGTTTGAGGACAATATATATGAATTTTCTTTTAAAATTAACAGCAGTGAATATAAACAGATAACTTTAAAGCCTGATAACAAGTGCTTAGTACTTGTTCCAATCCATGCTGCTTTACAGTTGTCCAGTGAATGGTTGGGAATCAGGCTATCACAGTTCTGAATTGAAATCTTGGTTTTAACTCTGAAACACATTGTCTACCTATATTGTGTGGAATAGGCAAAGTCTGCAGAAACTGAAAAAATCTCCTTGTCTGGCACAGTTCGGAAGTTTGCTTTCTTCCCTTCTTCCAGTTCTGTGGTCAGATTTTGTCTGTGCTGTTTATTGCTTTGCCAAAATTGGTGCAAAAGTGGACACAAGTGATGTTCTGAGCACTGGGAATAGGAAATAAAGATTTGTTATCATGTGTTGACTGTTGCCACCACTCATATCTGCAGGAACACAAGTAAGGGGTGGTGTTTGTAGGAATGGAGGTGGCTCATCCTCCAGCAGCTCCTTTGGCTGCCAGTGATCTAATCTAGCTGGCTGTGGTAAGGTGCAGCTGAGTAAACTTGACCAGGGCTTCCTGGAGAAGAGTTGTGTGGATGGAACTCAGGAGTGATCTCCCCTTGCACTTGTGAGTTGTCTAAGCTCAAGCCTTTGCTCCTAGGCGTTGCCTGAGCTAAGCTGCAGCCTTGTCTATGTGAGGCTGTATACCTGAGCGCTCTGGATCCTGACCTGCTGACTCGACTTTTTGGGTTGACCTGCCTCTTCACTGCAGACTTTTCAGCAGCCATTGGCCTGTTGGCTGACCCTGGTTGTTGTCAGTAGCCCTGCTCTCCTCTGCTTGTGCAGCTGCTGCAGGACTGTGCCCTTTGTCACAATTGGAGGCTGCTGGCTGTTGTTCAAGACCACTGTGTAGAAATCGGGTCTGCAGAAGACGACTTTGGACCCATTGTTGGAAAACATTCGGTGCCAAAAGAGCCCATAGTGAAGACAATGGCACAGGGCTTAAACAAGTACTGTAGGTTACTTGTTTATACTGGAAACACTAGAATAATGAGAGTGTATGGCCTAATAGAACAGTGAAGCCTTTCGCTGACCCAGCTGCAACAGGTTTTCCACGTTTGAATTACACTGTTGCTGCATTGGTCTTTTCTAGAGTATGAGTGCAGTGTATAAAGATCAGCTGAACTGCTCGTCATTAAGTTGTCAGGTGTTGGATCAACCCAAAGCTTCCAAGAAAGGTAGGTTTTCAGCTTGACCAGCCATTATGGCCTTGGAATAACTGCTCTGGCTTATCACTTGTATACAGACTCCAGTTTGCAGTTGCTTACGAAAGAAATCACCTATCTGAAGCAACTGGTTGTGGGATATCTGCTTGGAGCAGATCCCTTAGGATCTTCCTATATAGACAGGTCACTAGTTTTAGAGATGATAATAGGACAGCATGGAGGAGAGGATTATAATGGAGTTATAAAACTTTGAATTTAAGATTTTATAGCAGGATAGTGTTTTTGAGATTTTTCTTTCTCCTTGTGGAACTCTCCCAAAGGCTAAAGCCCTGGGAGTGGGAGCGTACTCAGAACCCTGGCAAGAGCATCCAAATGAGTTAGGTTGGACCTGGGAGAAGATAAGAGAACCTTTTGGTTTCCATCTCAATTCTTTGAGTGAAAAAGCAACTGCAAAAGCAGCATGGATTAGGGCAAGAGTAAACATTTGTCACTAGACTTCAGAGTTACCAGTGTGTATTTACGTTCGTGCTCTTGTATTTATGTTCATGCTCTTTCTGAAAACTGTAGCTATAATATAGCCAGCACTTATATAAAAATAACTGATCTCAGTTCTTCATATAGAGAGATTATGAATATCCATTGATTGGAGCAGAGAAGTAGGAAAAGGAAAAATTTCATTAGCTTCAATCATGTTAAGAAAATTTTTCTTAATACTGTTTTATCAATAGTACAAGTAGCCCAACTGACAGTGTTTCTGTGAAGTCAGTAAATGGGTATTTGAGCAGAATATTGGCAACAACCTGCTCTGCACTGGCAGAATTAGTAGGGCATAGAAGCTACTTTAGTGGCTTAGTTGCTGACTGTCTGGAATCAGTAATGTCTGTTCATGCTTTTCAGACTTTATTCTCAAGATGTTTTGCAAGACGTACTGAAAGTTGTGTGGGAAGGAGGATGAGAACACCCTGATACTGTGTTAATGCTTCCTGCAGCCCCATAGCATAGCTGTTCAAAATACCTCCCTGTCCCAGCTTCTCTCCTGCCTTCCCAAGTAGCAGCAGTTTTTGTCAGACCTGGTTCTTTGTCATTTTAAAGTAATTTCAGATTTTGTGAAAAGATGTCTTCACTTTTTCCCAAAAAGGTATCAGTAGCATTGGTGTTAACTTTATCAATTCTTTATGTGCTGCCTGTATGAATTAATCTTAAGTGGTTCATGTTTCCTGTTCACGTAGTGCTTTTTTGTGGAGTGTCAGCAAAAGTGTCAGTGATAATATTTTTGTGATGTTGGTAGCTGACTATTTGTCTAGAAATTGGAATTTCTGATGAAAGATTATTTTTTGTTGTGTTTGATGCTGTTCCATTGTGTTAGGCACCAGATGTTCTACATCCAGCACCCTCAGTGGTGTGTTCCTGGCTGCCTTTGTGCTATGGATCTGGATGCAAAGGGTTTTCTAATATCCATACACTGCTGGCAGGTTTTTAAAGCAACCAGGTGCTAGCTAGCTAATCTTGCTAGATGCATTTTCACTGGCTTTGTATTTTCATATTTCACTATGAAGTACTCAAATTCCTCTGACAGTAAATAAATATAGGAAGCAACTTCCAAAAGGCTGAGCAACAGAGTGGATTGAAACCTGCACTGTGAGATTTGCTTTCAAAATGAGAGAAGCGTGGCACTTTCATTTTTAAAAGAACTCAGTGAATGTTTCTTTCTTGAAAATAATTTACATTTACATACATATATTAAGCCATACTTGCTAAAAGTCATGAAGATGGCAGGAATAATTTGTGTTTATAAAAAAAAATAATAATTTGCAATTAATTAAGAGAAGCTCACACTGCAGAAACAACAGGCGAAGTTCATCAAACAGAAGAGCAACCATCAACCTCCTAATTTGCAAAAGGAGACTTGGAGAACTGGGTTTGTTCAGCTTGAGGAAGAGAAGGCTAAGGGGAGATGCTGCTGCTGTCCCAAACTAACTAACGGGAAGGTGTAGAGAAGAGAGCCAGACTGTCCTCGCTGGTGCACGGTGATGGAATGAGAGGTGACAGGTACTAGTTGCAACACAGGAAATTGCGATTCTGTACAAGGGAAAACTTTTCCACTGTAAAAGTGGTTAGACGCTCAAACAAGCTGTTAAGAGGAGCTGTCAAGTCTCTGTGCTTGGAGATGCTCAGAACTTGCCTGGACAGTGCTCTGAGCAGCCCAGACTGTCCAACTCTCCCTGCTTCCAGTGGGGGACTCGCGCCAGAAGGTACCTTCTAAAGAAAGTTACTTTGTGATTCTTTGTTACATGTGAGACTGAAAAGTGACTGGCCTTCCTGTTAAAAATAAAATGAAAATTACAAATCATGTTGATTTCCAGAGTCAAAAGCAAGGCTGTGGTTGTGTGCAAGGTGATTGTTTTTTGTGCACATTTTTATGTGCAGCTCTCCAAGAACTTGGATAAATTTGGAGCATAAGTGCCTTTACAAGTCCTCTGTTCTTTTTTTGCTATTCATGCTTTTATTATGATTTGGAACTGTCTCAAACTGATAATGAAAGTGTAGCCAGAAAATCTCAATGCCAACTATGCTATTTTGTTTTCTGCTGTTAATGTAGATTGCAATGGAAAGTGAATCTATTTTATTCCTATTGTATTTCCTGTGTAGTTATATTCTTTGTGCCTTCTTAGGGTGAAGCAAGGATCACTCTGATATCTTGAAATTTCAGTAATTTCTTAAACTCTGCCATTCATAGATTTAAGCAAGCATTTGTGTGGTATTGCCTGTCAGATGCTTTCTTTTGCATGTTATGTGATGCATAGAGGTATTTCTATGTAATTACTGTTTTTCAAGAATAATTCTTAAATTGTGTGCCAAGATTATCAACATTTGGAAAGGAAATTTTAGACCTTATAGGTATCCCAAGGGATAGATTACAAATGTTTTTCAGTCCTTTGGTTCCAAGTTTTAGTGTGCAAAATACAGAACTGCTCAGAGAAGAAAATATGTATGTCTCTACTCTTGGAAGAGATGGTGAATCTCATGACACGTTACAGTGCTGAAAAATTCAGGCAATGCTTTGTTTATCTCCTAATTGGACATCTGATATTGTGAATTTCCATTCCAAGATCAGAGCTTGGACCTCTTATTTTCATGGAAATTGTAATGCTATATCAAGCATCTTCTGTTAATTTTCATTAAAAAAAGTTTGCATGCCCTTCTACTTTTCATTTAAGTAAATTTTAAAAATCATGAACTTGATGAGTTTGAGTGTGTGCATTTGTTTGAAATTTAATTCCTTCTCTTTAATCCTTCAATAGCTTGAAACTTAATAAACACTTAATTTAGTGTACGGTGGTGGTGGTTTTTGTTGCTGGAATTGAGTAAATCTTACAGGGTTTCAGAGTAGACATGTTGGATTTTTTGGTTTGTTTTCCTCCTACAGGTGCTTTCATCAAAGTAATGAGCCTTTCTAGTTCTCCTCTAATTTATTTGACTTAAAACAAACTTAAGGCTGCTTCTAAAAATTCTAGGTGTGTTCATAGCTCTGGAAGTTGCCTTATGCAAAAGACCTTCAGAACTTTCTTCATCCATGGCCAGTCCATGTTTTTTGTCCTGTCTGTGGGTCATGTTTATTTTGGAATCATGGAATTAAGTGGATAAAGCTCAGCTGAGTTAAAGAAGATTAAAATGCTTGCTCTTTCCTTTTCTCCCATGTTTACCAATTACTGATAACTGAAAGTTAAGACCTGGCTACTTGTTTGGTCACATACTTGTTCTGTCCTACTGAGCCACCCTCGACTCCAGCAGTGTTCAGACTGACTCCTGGCTTCATAGGCATCCTTTTTCTTCACAGATTTCCTATAAGTTCCCAGCATGTAAGGGCTAGGTGCTCTTCTGTAGCATTCCCAGCCAGTTTTACACAGAACTGTTAGCTTTGGAACCCATCTACGCTTTCCTTCTAAAAATATTGCTTCCAAAGGAGAGAGAAACAAGATCCTCCTCAAGAACAAGCAGTAATCCTATTCTTAACTAACCTAGTCCATTTCATATCCATTAGGATTGTGAAATTTGTGCTTGAAACAGTATCATCAGTTACTTTCAGATAATTATCTAAATTAGCAAAGAACTGATATATGTGGTTAGTATCGTCTACTTATTACCTTTTGTGATGGATTTTTAGAAGATGTTTAAATATACAGAGAACGTAGAGAGCCAGATGTAGACTTATTCTTCTTATTTATTATTTTTATTCAGCAATTTTTGACTAAAAACATGTATTTTAGGGCTGTTGGTGGGGAATATGTTTATTTAATACTTGACCTAGAGCAGACTTGAAGGAGCATTAGTTATTACACCTGCTGCTGTTTCTAACCTGGCTTATTGCTTCTTTGCTTAGTGTGCATCACCTTGCACTGTGTTTTACTTTGCCCTTTCATCTGTTTCATTTATCAGGATATTTTTTGCTGTTGTTTCTTCTGCTTCGCTTTCCCTCTTGGTGTAGATCTTTTTGTGTCAAGTGTCTGCATGTAAATTCAGTCACTAGAAACAGTGCGGATGTGGGGTGTTCGGACTTCCTTAAAATGTTTTAAGGCTATGAGTGTAAAAGAAGCTTTTGGATAGGACTTCTTGTTAACTGATACTTCAGTTAAATTATAGTTTTTTAAAAGAAATCCAGAATAACCTGGAATTAATTTTTAAAGTTAAGTTTGAGTACCTGCTTATTCTGCCTTTCAAAGAAAACAATTATATAAGGGTAAATTCATTTTTTTCTCAACTTTTATTCATACATCAGAAATCAGGTTGGTGATTGCTGCTGGGAAATGCACTGAGGATTAAATTTCAGTTTAATCTGTTTCTGGGAATTTTTATTCCCACTTGTGTTCAAAGATTTTAATAATTAATTTCAACTGCTGTGAAGTCAACTAATTCTCTCCACGGGTATCAGATAGCGTTAGCTATTGAAACTGTATTTTAAACCACATAGGTTAAGCCTGCTCGAACAGTTATTTTGTGGGACAGGAATGGTTAGATCATAGGCAGGCAGGACGTTCCTCTGGTGCCAGCAGCTTGTGCCATCTAACCTTCGTGCCCAGCTAAATAGCCTCTGCTAGTGGAAGTACCATCTTGTCGGGCTGCTCAGCCCTGTCTGCACACTCATCTCCAGTGATGAAGCCAAGTCCTTGGTATTTCAAAAAAAAAAACTATGATGTTTCTAATCAATTCCCTGTTACAAACATACAAATCATGCAATGCAGTTCCTGCTACAGTTTGTCAATTAGTTGTTTATGTCAAGTGCAGTTAAGTTCGAAGGCTTTTTTTGGCTCAATGTGGCTATCGGTAAGGGTAGAAAGAGACAGTTTTATGCCAAGCTCCAATTTTCATGATGACAGAGTCCATAAATTGCCTTTGTTACTGATCATTATCTGAATTTTATAAAGTAAATATTTTTTCTACAGGTTGCCTGAAGAAATAATGATGTATGATATATAATAGTTGTAAAATCTAAGTAAAAATGATTTATTTGAGGATGTTAGTTGTTGTAGCAGTCTACTACTTTTCATTTTGAGTCTTTTTATAGAGGGTTTTTAATTCGTGTTTTTAAAAGACCAACTGCATGTCTTTAGACAACCTTTAGAACCTAATTCTTGCATTGCTTTCTATTTAAAATGGAAGCATAGAAATGTCACTGATGTTTCAAAGGTGTCCTATATTCATATATTCATTCAGGGCATAATGGAAAAAAAACTTGATTAGAATTGATCAAAGCTTGACGTCACATATATAGAATAAGGAAACAGTATCTCATCTAGTCTTAGATTTGAGAAAAGCTTTTATTTGGAAGTGTTTTCCACATGAAGTATAGCTGTAATGCCAGAATCTTTATTCCAACCTACTCTTCATTTTCTTCTCTTTTGCTTCTCTAGGTCTAATCTACTACATGAAGTACCTTAAATTCCAAAAACTCATGCACATGATTTTTGGAGGACTGTCTGTTCAGTTGTTTGCATGTTGCAAGAACACTTCTTTTCCTTCTGTTTGTCCCAGTAGGAAGTTAAGGTCTTAGTGAACTTTGAACATACTCTATAAAGTACAACTTTGGTGAAATATTTTACTGCCTCATTCTTCTCCTCCTTTCATCTTTTTGGAAGCTCAGGATTCATTACTGAAGCTTAATAAAGAATGCAAAAGTTTGTATGAAATAGAAGGAATTAAAATATGTTGCTTTTACCACTCACTTCAATTTCTTCGGAAAATCATAGCTAAAAATAATCATAACTTATATTTTGGGACATGTGGGGAGAAAGTGAGATACTTAAATGTTTCAAGCTTCTGGACAGGTCAGTCTTGGATATGTAGATAATACAGCTGAGTTTGTACTTCATAAGTTTACAAATTTATTGGATGCCCCAATTTATATTTATTATATAATGAAACTATGTCTGCTCTTTTCTGCTGTGTAAAAGTGGTAAAAATTTGCAAATTATCAGCAGAATGCCAATTTTTTGGCAGCTTAAGTGACATTAGGGATGCTGTTACTAGAAAGTCCCATTTTTGTTCTTACTAGAAGGCTAGAGACTAAAGGTATCTGAATGAAAGAAACTTATGTTTTGAGATAAAGGTGATAAGCAAATAATGTTGGATTGTGCAATAAGTATTTTCATTACAGTTTGAATTAAATGGAGAACTTGTAACCACTTGTAATTCCTGAAAAAAAAAAGTGCAGGTATATTACATGTTTAATCTTCTTAAATATGATTATGTTGAAAGTGCACATTTTGGTATGTTTGGAAATATGCACGTTTGGCTTTCCACTAGGTTTGAGCCAAAGCTTTTTTTGCTGAATACTTGTAGTAATTACTATTAGTGTTTGACATGGCCAGCATTGGCTGCAAACTACTGACCCACTCTATGATTTTTCTCCTTCCTAAAACCTTGTTGCTATTGTGCTTGACCGTTTCTTTTTGGTATGCCACATGACACAGGATTCCCAAATTTCACAAGTATACATGGACCAACATAAGTGTCCCTTAGGCCAGCAGCAGGAAAGACATGTACTGACCTGAGAGGCAGAAAGCGGGAGAAATATGCAGGAAAGGAGTAGAACTTGCAGTCTGTTAGAAGTTATTAAGAAATTATTGTAAGGAAAGCAACAAAAAAGTCTTGGTAGTATTTGGCAATACTCTTATATATCTTCTAATGAGTTTTGAATGCTTTGTGGTAATTTGAGCTGACTGCAGTTGTTTGGGACCTCGGTTCGCATCTCAGCAGTTACCTTTCCTGTAAAAGCCCTGCCTTCAAACATACTTTTTACAAAGATTTATAGGCTCATTTTCTCCAGCAAATGCATGATTTTTCAAAAGAGCAGATAATTTTAGAAAGCCCATTAGAAAACTAGGTAGAAAACTGTGTGGCTTCTCATTAACCTATTAACATCATCTCTTTCTAAGCCAAGACATGACCCAGCGTTCTTCAGCGAAGTCTTGAGATATCTGTTGTTCTAAATCCTATCTTTAAATTCGTGTATCTTATTTCACCATTATTATGCATTCAGTTTATGTAAAACTTTGGATACAATATTAATGTGCATTTGTTGATGCATACAGCAATATCTTGGAAGTAAGGGGCTGGGAAAGGAGTTTCCTTATGCTGCTTGCTTCACATGTTTGAAAACGGTAGGTTTTGCTGTCATATTAATTGTGTGTATGCCAGAAAGCTCTGTTGTGAGGTCTTTATCTGCTTCGTTTCTCTATTGTCTTTTTAAAACAGTGTTTGGGTGGCGTGTTTTTTTTTCCATTGTCTATTTGATTATCCCTGCTGTCATTTTTCCTCTGATTTTCAAGTAGAATTTTTATTTCATTAGTTCAAGCCCATTTTCGCTTGTTTCACTTGTCATTTCCAATATAAGCATTCCTCTTCTTCTTTACAGCACATTACCTTTCAAGTATTTATGCAGTTATCGCTTTTGCTATTCTTTCCTCTTAAACATTTCTTAATCTGCTAAGAACCTTTATTTCTTTTAGGCTATTTTAAATATTATTCTCAAGCTTTTTTTTTTTTTTTTCTTCTGCAGTCCACATTATAATTAAAACTAGTCTTATGCATAAGCTATTGCAGGTGAAATAACTTTATCTTAGATTAAATTATGTTTAGATCCAGAGTGCAGGCCATCATAAAAATGATGTCAGTGCTGTTTGTTTATTGAGGAGAGGAAAAAAAAAAGCTGAACACTTGTTACTACTAGCTAGGCCTTTGTTTTCTAAAACTTCTTTCTATAGAAGTGCTTTAACAAAACCAGTAGAGTACCTGAATGCCCCCAGTCTGGAACTACTTGAAAATATTTTAAAATGCAGTCTACTTTTTTGAATTTTAGGTAGAAAATGTGCCACATGTGTGTAATTTCAAGCACTGCTTATAAGCTTTATTTTCTCTGGTAGTCTAGGGAAGTATTTCTTGTATTTTGGTTTCCAGTGCTGTGCAGGTGTGTTACTAAACATGAAGCAGTAGCAGTGCAGTTTCTGCAAAGATGGGGGATTGAGAAGAGAATCTTTCTTCCATTTATGTGTGTGTGTTACCTGGTGAGCAGCTGAGAGGTTTCGGAAGGCACTCAGTTGCTTGCGGCAGTGCGGTGGGCACAGTCAGTGAGTGCAGCTCCTTCTCCTCTCTGCCTGTCCTGAACACCTGCACTGCTGCTGCCAATCGTGCAGGCAGTAGATCTAGAGGAGGGTGCTGTTTTGAGGGCTCTTGATTACTTGAGCCTGAGTCATGGCTGTCATGCCCTTGGACATCTGTCTGGCATTCTCAGTTCACTTTCTAACTGGGCTTGATATTACAGTGATATTGTTTGAAGTATTAAACATTTTACTGCGATGATTGTAAAAGCTCTAAATACCTGTGAACTATCTTTAATTATCAATACAGTTTCCTTGGGTCTTAGGCTTTCTTGTTCTGGATCAGGTTGAAATCCAGTGTAAAATCCTTGTAAAAAGTCCATGTAAAATCCAGTACTGTATTTCCTTTTTGGAGGGGAAAAAAAATCTATTTGCAACAATAATGTTCCAAATAAAACAATGAAATTGCTTGTTATATTCTGTATTAAGATGTCATACGTATTTTCCAGTTCAATGTATACACATCACAATATCTTGCTTGCGTCGAGTTATTTACAGGGAAGGCTTATTCGTGTTTCCTATGTTGCTAGTTAATTATGATAGCTTCTTGTATTTGTTATTTATCTTTAGGTACAATATGCAGTACATTTTCATGCTATAAGTCCTGCAGTAAGTAATAGCATCAATTAAACTTCTTCATGCATGATTTGACGATCTTTTTTTTATCCTTTTTTTTTCCCAATATGTATTAGGTTAAAATGCTGTTATCTGGGAGAGTTTTATTTGTTACTAAGCAGTATTAGTTATTGTTGTAATGATTCATTTTTTGCATGTTCTGCAGTCCTTCAACCTTCCTGTCTAGCAGTTCTGGTTTTCTTTAGTAAAGATTTTGAACCTTGCTTATTCTCCAAAGAAAATGCTGCTGTGGCACCATGACAGTTAAGCATCTGAGGAGGGGAGGAAATGGTTGCCAGGTTGCATCCTGGACTCCTCTTGTTGTAATACAGCTGTATAATGCAAACTACAAAGCTTCACTTCATGTGGTGGTGGTTGTGTGTTCTTGGACCCCGTGGGTAGCTGATTTGAAAGACCCAAAGACTTGCAGCAGTTACCACAAACCTGATGGTCTACTCTGAGTATGCTCAGGTAGATGATGTTTATGTAAACCTGTGTTAGGAATTGCTAGAAAGTTTGTCTGAACATGAGACTGATGGACTGATGGACTTTGTGCTTTTGAAAAAAAAATGTTTTTACTACAGAGGAAGATTGGCAATAGTGCCGTTTAAACCCTAACAGATAAGGATAGGTGTGTGGGCTTGAACAGGTAGTTTCAAGATTATAACAGTGTTGCTATCTAGAAACCAGTTCTGTAAGCATTGAATAATACATAATATAAACAGAGGACTTTCTTTAAGAATAACTCCAAACATCAGTCTGAATAATGCTAAGGAGTAGCTATTGAATAACCACTGCCTTCTTGACCACTGACACACCAGAGTTCCTGGTTACAAAGTTTTACTTCATACCACTCTGTTCAAAGATGGCAATTAAGCAATGGGACATCAGTGGCTATCAGCTAATTGAAGTAGAAGGGATATTGAAAAAAGAGTTGCCATACAGTAACTGAAAAAATGTAGCCCGATAGTCCCCAGTGTGACTCCTTGGAGCATCTCAGAATTATTTTACAAGCATGTGTAAATTCTCTTCACAAGCTTATCTGTGGCCTAATCAAGTGAAAGGCAACTTCCTAGTCACGTGTCTCTACACTGAGTAGTACAGAATATACAGTAGTACACAAGGACTAATGCACTTAAAGTTTTAAGCCAATTCAGAATAAATGGCTGGGCTTGCATTGTGAGAGTGTTTCCTGACAGTTTGTGACTTCAAAGGTTAGTAGTAATTTAATGATTCCTCCCTATTTGGGTTAGTGTATTGTAAATTATTGTAGTAGCTATATGCCCATTATGTGTATGACTACATTCTCTATTTAGGCTTTGAATGTTGTAGTGCACACTCAGAGCACAATATCCCTATGTGAAATTGTGTTGTTATGCGTCGGGCTGAGCCACTCCCTGTTTTACAGTTAATTGAAAAACGTAACCATTTTAACCACTTTGTGCATACAAGAGCTTTTAAATACAAACCATAAATATATTTGGCTTTCAGCATGCAGACTACTCAGTTAAATAATCTTTCCAGGACAAATTGGTAGTATTGTTTTTAATAGAAAGAGGCAATGTTTGTATATTTAGCTACAAAATTTATGTCTGTGTGGTTTAAAGTACTTTCAAATGGCTCATGCAGGAATTTTGTTGTTGTATTTGCCAGACAGTTGTGGCTTTGGTTAGATGCCTGCCTTTTAGCCCCTTCTTTCTAGTTACAGAGCTCTTCACTATCAGTGGTGTCTGAAAGCCACTGACAAGTTCTGTACCTGGTTACAGTTTCTTCCCTATATCCTGATGCAAGTTTTCATTGTTCTTCAGGTTTATTACTGTCTTGTGTGGGTTTTTTTTTTTTTTTCTCCCCTCCTTGAAATTAATGTTTGGAGCAATTTGGTATGCATAGCTCTGTGTATGCAGTTGTGTTTATTTTTTATTGCCATTTTAGAATTAAAAAGTAGTCCAGTTTTATTATAGCCAAAATACCTTTGAAAGCAATTTCTTTTGGAGAAGAAAAAAAAAATCCAGCTTTCGCTGACTTAGGCTTGCCAGACAGATATAGGAGAACTACTCGCTGTGTTAACTGCTCTACTAGATTGTAGAAATATATCAAAACATTCAATTTATTAGGTTGCATGTAGGGGGTTATATATGTATGTACTCATAGAACTATTTGAAATATATCGTAGTGATGATAGCTCTTGCTGCTTTTGTTTAAAATTTTTTTTAGCATTTTATGGTACTCTAAGAAAAATGATAAGCTATCTGTTGGAAGAAGCAGAAGCAAACTGGAAGAAGGATTTAGAAAAAGTCTAGTCTGGCTTTGTCTCTAACGTGCTATTAATGTCCTCATAGTTAATATTTAACAACAAAAAAACACATTATGCAAAAACAACAACAAAAAGTATTATTAAAACAGTAGTTTATACAGGCACTTTGTGCAGTGTATTCACTTGTCTTAAACTTCAAGTGGCCATTTTAATTGAGATAAATTTTTGCTGCTGTCAAAGTGTGGTCCTGCTTTGTCTGCATTTGGCCACTTCCTTTAGTATCCTCTGCAGTCAGTACAACCCCCACTGCCTTGAGAGTTAAGGTCCTGGTCCAGAGTACCTTTGTGGTAGGTAGTACCGTGGAATATCCTGTGCATTAATACTCATTAATGCTGCCAATGGAATTACCTGAGCAAATTTTAAAAAGCATGTATAGTTTTGTTTTGTTTGTTTGCAGTGCTTTGCCTTTGACAAAAAGCAGACTTGAAAAAGCATGAATCTTGTTTTATAACTGCTTCAGCAGTTGTTAAATAAGTTGACAACATTTCATAGCTTTTATGTGAGTATTTAACCTTAAGCTAAACTCATATGCCTTATGCGTGGATTCCAAAGTGATTTAGACTTATGTCCTTTCATTTCAAATTGTAATTGTTGCGTATAATTGTTGACCCTATGTAATACCCTGAAGGATCAATGTTTTAGAAAATGCTCATGGTAAATGTAGTGTTAGCTGTGTAGTTATAAATTCACTGTATCATGTTTGAACCAAGCAATCTAATTTCACTTTGCATGCAAGCATTAAATATTTCATTGTTCAGGGCCACCAGGGAGGATTAAGGCCTTGAAGCAGAGGAAGCAAGAATAGGGAGGCAGTAACTTAAACTCTTCAGAGAAAGTAGGTATTCTTGCCCAACCCTAAAAATATCACTGCACAAAGCAATGCTTAAAGTCTTCCTCTTTTGTCTCCAAGGAGGAAAACTTCCTTCCTTATAAATGGACAAAAACAATGATACAGACAGTGAATTCTTAAACATTTCCGAAAGTATTAACACTTCTGTTTTGGGTGCTGTTGAAGACCAAGCATGCTGGCCCCTGGCGTATCTGAAGTCTCTTAGGTATTTTTAAGATGTATCACGGCAGAAAGAAATTGATTAAACTTACACCCGCTTAATAAGAGGTGCCCTGATCAGGAGGAGCTGTTAGACAAAAAAAAAAAAAAAAAAAAAAGGGGGCATGAGTTCAATACTATTGAAAAAGAAATAGAGAAACTAACATCATGGTTCTATCACAGATACTTCACATGGACATTTAAAAGGAAGATAAAAGAGTAAAAACATTAGTCTTTCTATTAATTAATACATTTTCTTTCTAGTGGAGTGATCAAAGAGTAAATATCAGACTACACTTTTGCTGTGTGTATTGTTTGTTGTGTGGTTTTTTTCTCTTTCTTTTTTTCTCCCATAACCTTTTTTTAATATTTTATACTCACCATGGTGAGAATTGAAAATGTTATTTCTGTGTCTGTGTTTCAATTAATGGTTTGTAGTCAGTAATCAAGCACAGTATTTTCTAGAGAACCAATACTGTTTTAATCTTGCTGTTCTGGCCACGACTACAGAATCTTAATTCTTGTACATAGAAAACAAACATTCAGAATAGTCCATGTTCTTGCACATTCACCAGATAGTTGAAGATCCTTACCCTATCTTCTTTCCTTTTAAAAAACACTCCGGATGTGTTAATGAAGTTTTTTGAAGACTTGTGAATTCGCTTTTGTCTGGATGAAGTTACTGCAGTAGTAACACTTGGCATTTAAAAAAAAAAAAAAAAAAAAGAGGGGATGGGGAGGGATTTGTGCAGTGGTAGCTCCTGAAGAAAAATGAGATTGTGTAAACCTACCAAAAAAATGAAGATCTGTGCTTTTCTCTCTACTTGTTGTAAAGAGTCTTTCTGCTGACATAGTACACAAAATGAGCTAATTTGGGAATTCTTTGATAGACCGTTATTCAAATATACGTGGGGGTTTTGGCTCTCTTTTTTCTTTCCACGCAGTAACTATTTTTAGGAAAGACAAATACACATCTCTGCAGTGCTGCTGATCCACCCTGTAATATGTTGCGTGTTTTAGTGGGGCCCGGAACCTGGACCACTGGGTTCCCAGAAGTTGTTTGAAGACTCAGAATGTTTGCGTGCAGCCCTAACTGCTGATACTGCAGTGTTTGGGGGAATAAAACTGGGGGCAAGAGTGAAGTCTGTTACAATATCATTTACAACCACTTATTTTCACTTTTCAGATGTTCCTCCTGCTGATCAAGAAAAGCTTTTTATCCAGAAGTTGCGACAATGCTGTGTTCTTTTTGACTTTGTTTCTGATCCACTAAGTGACCTAAAGTGGAAGGAAGTAAAACGAGCAGCTTTAAGTGAAATGGTAGAATATATCACACACAATCGCAATGTGATTACAGAGCCTATTTACCCAGAAGTAGTACATATGGTAAGTGTTTTAGAAATTGGAGCATTTTGAATTTTTGAATTCAGAATTGTTTATTTAGCTGTATTTATCTTAAGTTTTAGTCAGTCCCTTTTTAAGGATTTCAGTATATTTGGGGAAAAAAATAATAACACTTTTTAGTCCTGTTGCCAGTGTCAATTCTTTTTCTTTCCAAGATATAAACTGTTAGGCCTGTATGCAGCAGATTTATAACTTAGTAAATGGCCAAATGAAACCTTATAAATGCTTTCTTTTCATGAATCATTTTTTGGAACAGGCATATGTAAAACTGGGAGAAGAGTTGCATATGTAGAATTGTTAAAGGAATGGTTGGATTACAAAATAGAGAAACTGATAAATACTTCAAGAAGATTAGAATTAAAATCATGTTACAAGCTTGCCAATTAAGCTCATCACATCCAGTACCCTTGAGTTATTGATTTAACTCTGTGTTTAGAGCTGGGATAGAGATTCAGACCTTATATAATATAGGATGAAGAGTGAGGATTCTATTGGAACAAGCTATGTAAACTGTTAGACCTGTGTCATTTTTCCCAACTCTTCAAATTTTGGCCACCTAAACACAGTTTTTGGCTGTCATGCTAAATCTTCTCGAGTCTGCTCAGGAGGAAAAGGCTCTGAAGCTAGTGGCTTTTTTGTGCTCTTAGAGTGGTGTTGACTGCATGCCAGTTTCCCAGAGGAGCTGATGTCAGTCCTTGTCACTGGCCAAATACACTGAGAACGGAGAGCATCTTTTGAAGTGGTGAACTATGAAGCCCACACAAACCTCTTGAGCATGTGTGACATGACATTTTTTCCCAAGACTTTATAGCTTGGGGTGAATTTTAGAAGGAATAAGAAAATGGCACATTTTTAACATAAAAATTAACTTAACCAAATGGTAAGCTCCTGCTTCAAATTATAGACACTTCAAAGCTTCTTCAGAAAAGCTTCTAAGTATGGCTTGAAAATAATCTATTCACTTGTACTGAGTCTTACTTGTTTCTTTTTCATGATTGCTTCTACAGGACTGCATACAAGCATATGTGTTAAACATGTTCCCCTCCAAAAGGGCAGTTAATGAGGAGATAGGGGATTTTGGCTTTTTCCACATGTTGATAGATTATTTATGGCTTTGGGGTTCTTATATGCTATTTGTTTGATCCTTTTGGAGTCTCTGATGCTACCTGAGAAAGGTATGAATGAGAATAAACATGCTGAGATTTAATTTAGATAAAATTGAACTGATGATGAGGAGTTCCATGTTTGACATTAGCGTTTGCTCTGTGTTTGAAGTTTTAACCCCTGGTAAGTCCATAACTTGTTCATTATGTGCCTGTGTTTTGTTGCATCAAAGAGCTATGGCCACTTTTGTCCTGGAGTATATACACTTCCTGTGCTTTCAGAGAGAACTAGTGATAATGTAGTCTGAACTTCTGTCACTTTAATATATCTTAGTGCAGAAATTGGCTGTCATCTTAATCACTGGTTTCTTAGTGTGAGCACACAACATCTTTGCAATTTGTCTTTCAGTTTGACAATTGTCTTTCAGTGAATTTTAAAATATTTTTACTTCATAAGATTATAAATGGCCTGGGATTCCCTGGCACGAGCCTATGCAACACTATGATAGACACTGTTGGTGAAGGCACCACTTGCAGTTTGATGTTAAACTCTGACAACATTTTCTTAAGCTGCTTTTGTGGAATATTTCTCTTACAGGCACCTATTCTGAAGGGGTATTGCAAGCCTTTTCTTCAGGCCTGTACATTTAGAGTGACGTGTACTGTTACTAATTTCTATGGAAAATGAGGTGACAGGTTTGAGTTGCTTATTCGTGGATCTTCAGGAAAAATAAACATAATTTTTTGTGTGCGTGCACATATGTGCTTTAAGACTTTCAAGAGATCGATGATTAGAGTGCCGCTACTCCTATTAAACTGTATTGATAGAGTAATTTTTCCAGTAAAAGCACAAGTGCATTGATCAAGGAGTGCTCAGGTTAGGCAGGTGTCATCTTAGTTTGGGAAGCTGGGGGAGATGCCTTCAGGAGCTTGACCAAGTATCTGGAGTTCTTTGCAGAACAGTTGCAGTGACTTATTTATCTTTGAGGACATTCTAAATTCTAACTGCAACAGAGTCCTGGCAGCCATTTACAATTTGCCTAGTGTTGTTTTTATTGGTTATGGATGTAACTATTTTATTTTTTATATTCTTAAAAACAGTTTGAGAAGTCATATATGGATTTGAAACTGTAAGAAATGGATCTCTATATATTAATACCCACTATGGAACAGTAGTCCATCTAGTTCAGCATCTTAGCCTTGTCAGTGTAGAGGTTGCTGTAAAATATGAAATCTGTTTTTGTTATTGATGTTGCTGCTTTTTCCCCCACTTTCTCTGAGATTGTAATCGACTTAGAAATTTTGAATTTATTATGCCATTCTGTTCACAGCCTTCAAAATTTGGAGGTTCCTTACCTATATAATATCTAATTGTTGTTTGAATTTGCTAATATGTTATTTGGGCCACATGTGCTGCACTGAATTTCATAATTTGCAACCTTCATTAAAAATATTTTTTT